>BPLR01004525.1:0-87286 GCA_021605095.1 Caerostris extrusa | reverse complement strand
ATTCCCCAAGACCAGATTGATAATTTGATACTCAGCATGCCTAGGCGTTGTAAGGCCTGCATTGCATCGTCAGGAAGTTGTACTCTATATTAACCATCATACTAACCATTTGATACTGTTTTTTTTTGTAAATATGTTCTTTTTTGAAATTTGCTCCAGGGAGTAAAAATCGCAATTTTTATTAATTATGTCAAACATACAGCATCTTTTTGCTCTTTATCTTTTGTTTAATAAATAGACTTTACAAATAAGTCAAATTTGTTTTGCTTCTGTCTCTTTCTTTGCCTGAACTTCATTATCCGTAATTTATGGACAGGAGAGTAAATAGAGATATACAAGTTACTGGGAATAGAGTTTAATATTTCCATCCAGAATAATACACTCATGTCCATAAATTAAGGATAAAGAAGTTCAGGCAAAGAAAGAGACAGAAGCAAAAAAAATTTGACTTATTTGTAAAGTCTATTTATTAAACAAAAGGTAAAGAGCAAAAAGATGCTATATGTTTGACGTAATTAATAAAATTGCGATTTTTACTCCTGGAGCAAATTTCAAAAAAAAACCTATTTACAAAAAACAGTAAAACAAGGTTAGTATGATGGTTAATATGGAGTATGTCTCCCGGACGATGCAATACAGGCCTTACAACGCCTAGGCATGCTGAGTATCAAATTATCAGTTTGATCTTGGGGAATATTACACCACTCATCAAGCAATGCCCTCCGAAGTTCCGGTAGACAGGTGGGAGGGGGTTCACGGGCTAAAATTCGTCGGCCAAGCATATCCCACACATGCTCTATTGGATTCAAGTCCGGTAAGTATGCTGACCAACCCATACGGGTGATATCCTCCAATTGAAGGCATTCGTCTGCAATGTTTGCACGGTGAGGACGGGCGTTGTCATCCATAAACAGAAATTCAGCACCCATGGCCCCCAAAACTAACGTACATGTTGTTCCAGAATGACATCCCGATAGATGTGGCCTGTCATCGTTACACTCTGAACATGCAGGTCAGTTCTGGAAACAAGAATAATTCCTCCCAAACGAGCCATTCTGCACCACCGTAACGGTGTCGTTCAATGGTGTTCTCTTGGTGGTAACGGGTACCTTGCGCCCCCCATATGAATGTCCGGCGAGAATCAAACTGCAAACTAAACCTGGACTCGTCGGAAAACATCACACAAGACCACTGTTGCGGTGTCCACAATGCATGCTCTCTACTCCAGGTTAATCGCAGGCGACAGTGAGTTGCGGTAAGTTTAACACATCTGACAGGCCTACGAGCATATAGAGCAATGTGCCCTAAGCGTCTGTACACGGTCTGCCTTGAAACTGTCGTACCGGTAGCTGAAGAGAGCTGACGAGACAGGTCTGATGCTGTGCTCCGTCTGTTTCTTTTGGCAGTAACTGCTAAATACCGGTCCTCATTCGGCGTTGTAACTCGGGGGGCGACCTGTGCTGTAACATCTACTCACATTACCATCATCTTGGAATCGTTGCCAAAGCCTGGAGATGACACTCTGGGCGATTCCATGTTCCTCGGATACTTCCAGCTGGGTGCGTCCACATTCCAGTCGTTCGATAATTCTACCACGTAAAAAAAATCATCCAAATGCTTCCTTTGTGCCATAACTATGCGGTTATTGCACTGAAAGGCTTTTAAAGCGCTTGTGAACAATTTTACTTCTTTGCCACCATTCATATATACCCCTCTCTTACACTCTCGTCATTGTGACGTACTATCCGCGCCATCTGGTGGTTTCCTGTAATTTGCATATTCTTCTTCAAGATGTGTGTGATAATTCTACAGGTGAACTTTTTTATTTAAGAGTTCAATTTCTGAGTGATTCTGAATTATCCTTAATTTATGGACATGAGTGTAGTTCAAAATGTGAACTTTCCCAACAAATATTTTTTAATACAAGATTTTTGCATTTTTAAATAAAAACTCTTTAATGATTTTATCTCTGTGTTCTTGTCATTTCTACAAAATTATTTATTTTTATGATGTTTCTTTTATGCATATATACCAGGTTACAACCATCATTGATACATTGATGCTACTTTCGGATTATTCTTATCATCAAAAAAAAAAAGTCTGAAAAACCTTATACTACTATATAATTTTATTCTTAGATTCATAAACAGAGCTTTATTAACCAAAATAAATGAACCTATAAATGTAAATTGCACTCAAATTATGTACTGCTATGGACTAAAAAAGTTTTTTAAAGATTATAACCATGGACAGCGTGGTCGTTAACATCATAAAATTTAAATCTTTCGAATAATCGAATAACGTTAACTAAAAATTTTAAATTTTAATTCACACAAACTCTGTAATTCAATTTTCATTCAACTTACAGTCTCGATGTTAAATTTCAAGATGGTTCCCATAAATGTCGGCACAACTGAAACATACAGACAGAGCGCCCAGAAAGAAGCAAAATCCGGCACATATGTAAGCCCCAGACAGGTGCCGAAGTCAATATGTTTTTACTGGAACTGGAACTTTTTGAAAAAAATTATTAAATAAGAAATATTAATATATAGTATTACAACGTTTCTGAAATGTATCTTTACACTTTTTAAATTAATTAGAAGCCAAACAAATGTTTACATGTACATGTTTATTATTATTATTCAATAAAGAAAATATCATTCTTTTATCGATGATGTTTACAACATTTTCAGCGCAAGCAGCATCAGAGACGCACACAGCTCTTTTTACTACACCTTGAATACTATACTTTCATATTTGTATCATAGGAATTGATGAAGATATCGCCTACCAATCCCTAATTCATGGCATTGACGATTCGAGATTATCAGTTTTCGATGTTTCACGAAACTGATGCTCTCTGGCCGTTGTAACTTTATAGTTCTACGTTGACTTTTTAGTTCTTCAGTGACGATAAGTTAATCGCCATGACTTTTCAATTCTTCCAGTATCAATAGATATAAGTATCTACAAGATAGTCAATGATTTTTCAGTTCATTAACTTCGATAAGATATCTGCTATATATATATATGACTTTGCAGTTCTTCAATATCTATAAGATTGCCTTTTAATGAGTTCATGACTTTTCAGTTCTTTAGTATTGATAAGATAGTCAATGATTTTTCTGTTCTTTAGCGTCGATAAGATAATCCCTTAATGACTTTTCAGTTCTTCAGTATCAATAAGAGGGTCATTTAATGACTTTTCGATTCTTCAGTGACGATAAGATAGTCATTTAATGACTTTGTAGATCTTCGGTATCTATAAGATAGTCAATGATTTTCAGTTCATTAACGCCGATAAGATATCTGCTTAATGACTTTGCAGTTTATCAATATCTATAAGATTGTCTTTTAATGACTTAATGACTATTCAGTTCTTTAGTATTGATAAGATAGTCAATGACTTTTCAGTTCTTTAGCGTCGATAAGATAGTCACTTGATGACTTTTCAGTTCATTAACGCTGATAAGACGTCAGCTTGATGACTTTACAGTTCGTATATTTGGATAAGATGGCTTCTCAATGATTTTCCAATTCGTTGATGTCACGAATTGGGGATTGGCAAAAATTCCTTTCACGTAAACTCGTAAAGAAATAAAAGTCCAGAGGCTCCAAACAAAGTACAGGACAAAACCTATTTCGTGGAATTAATGTTGTGAATATTGTTAAAACCTTATCAAAAGAAAAAAAAAACTTTGATACTTTCTTTATTGGAAAATACTATACATGCAGATCTTTGTTTTTTAATGATTTATTTATTGTTATCGTTGAAATACTTTTCGGAGTATTTTCCAAAATATCGCTATTAAATTAGCTCCGAACTGAAGCTACTGTTAACTTTAAGTATTGCTCCAGCTGAGTTTTAAAAATAAAGTCAAACTTTTCTTTCAGTAGGGTGCAATATAATAAGAAAAGACTTACTACGCAGGTTAGAAGATTCAGGCCTTTCTTTCCTTGATTTGTCTGTTGAGCAGACATGTCACCGAATGAATAAAATGTATGGATGACCTCTCGCTGATTAGCCATTGCCATTCTCCAGTAACAACAGGGAATTAATTGTAAATTCAAAATCAAAACACATAATCGTCAATATATCAAAACACGAAGTATTATGTAGATTCGAATCAAACTCCTTGTCAATATATCAAAACAGGACGTATTATGTAGGTTCTATGTAGACTCTAATCAAAATACCTCGTCAATATATCAAACAGGAAGTATTATGTAGATTCGAATCACAAAACTCCCTTGTCAATATATCAAAACAGGACGTATTATGTAGGTTCTATATAGACTCTAATCAAAATACTTCGTCAATATATCAAAAACAGGAAGTATATTATGTAGATTCGAATCAAAACTCCTTGTCAATATATCAAAACAGGACGTATGTGTAGGTTCTATGTAGACTCGGAATCAAAATACCGTCAATATATCAAAACAGGAAGTATTATGTAGATTCGAATCAAAACTCCTTGTCAATATATCAAAACAGGAAGTATTATGTAGATTCTGTGTACACTCGATTCAAAACACCTCGTCAATATATCAAAACGGGAAATATTATGTAGATTCTATGTAGACTCGAATCAAAACACCTCGTCAATATATCAAAACAGAAAGTAATATGTAAATTCGAATCAAAATTCTTGTCAATATATCGAATCAAAATTCCTTTGTCAATATATCGAATCAAAACACCTTGTCAATACATACCTCAGAAATACATCAAAATATTTTTGATTCAATATCAAGTCGCAACTAATGGCGTCTATTCGAAATGCCGACAATGTTCTGTCATAAGTTTTAACAAACATTAAATTTCATTCTTTTTCTGATATATGTTTAAATTTTCGCTATGTGTATATTAATACCAAAACTGGATTTAATTTTTGTAAATTTTATATTCTTTTAATATAATGATGAAGAAAGATATCCTCAAATCTTAATTTCTTAAAAATTCATATGAACATACTTCATCTTTACTAATGTACTTAGATATGTTACTTTGTTATTACAACCAATAATAATATCAGTTTCAACGTACATAGTATACATGGAAAACGTCAAAATAAATTTTACGATTGTATGATCCAAAGAGAAATAAGTAGAATAGAATTAACGTAATAGTAAATTCAACAGGAAAACTTCCTAATTTGGCAACTCTTCTTAAGGATTTTATTACCATGTAACATACATTTTTAAATTGTAAATCTTGAGCAACCCTATAGAAGGACTAAACTTAAAAAAAAAAAAAATAGATTGCTATAGTTTATAGGGTACTTCTAAGTATTGGTGCCTTCTGAGTTCACAAAAAGACATAATCCGATTTAATTCTCGTTTTGTAATGTAAGGATGCGTCAAAGGCGAATCATAAATCAATATCATCCAAAGAATACACCACAGGGAAGCTATGCAGCCTGCAAGGAAGGTGATTAAATCTCAACGTTTTAATTCCCATAATATAATGGGAACCATGTTTATAAATATTTTATAAAACGCTATCAACAGAAGTTGGGGAACCAGCCAGGTATTCTGTGATATGAAGATAAAGTTAGCACTTACATCTATAATATAAGCATCAATATTGTTAGCAAATTGTAGTCGCTGAACGTTGGAATATTAAGCATTCAATGGCAAATATGTAGCAGATTCATGGATATTGTAGCATTTTTCCTACGAAAAGAGATGTGTCATTTCATTCTCAGGAAAGAGGAATGCATATTCTTTTATAAGTACATAATAACAATCTGTCACTCAAATTTGACAGCAGACAAGCAGTATTGTGGGTAATTATATTACATATAATTAATGTCACTTTCTAAAGAGAGCAATCTGTCACTCAAATCGATAGCAGATATTCAGTGTTATGAATAAGGAGACCTCGTGAAATTAGTGATTATCTAATCCGTATTCTACCGACTCCGCAAGTCGAAACAATTGCAGATGGAATATAGACTACACTATGAGGTGTGGCACCGTGATTGGTGATAGACCATGGGCTGAGAAAATATCTACTCTAATGAGAAGAGAGGGAAGCTGGTACCCCCTCCTCTTACGGTTTTCCTTAAAGGGAGGTTTTTGGAGAAGAAAAAGGAGAGTTATAAGATGAGTTGACAAGAAATGTTCTCTTTTCTCTGAAATGATTGAACAGTCTGCTTACAAAGTGAACCCCTTGTGGTTTCGTGTATCACGCCGTGTGATAATTACGGTCTGCCGCAGACCGTGTTTAGATTCGTCATAAACTCAAGAACTCTGATTTTATGACGAAACTCCGTCCTGGAATGAATGGCAATTGTGAATCAAATTTAAATCTTTAATTTTTATTTTTTTTAACTAATTTTGTATATATATAATGCTTGTAAATAAAAATGTAATTGTTCCCATGAACCTGAAAGTGTTTTCTCTTCTTGAAGCCGTTATAGGCCTAGTAAATACCAAGACATTACAATACCTAGAGTAGAATGGTTGGAATGCTGTATTCATCACGTTATGCATATTTAAATCATCATCATGTTTGTATATTTAGATGGTTGAAAATTTGGAAATTTTCATATTTATCTCTTTCTAACATTTTTTTTTTTTAAATTTCAATTAGATTATTACTTCACAGAAAGCTAACAATATCTTTTAATGTTTTAAATAGTGTATATAAATTTTTTTGAATTGGTAAAAAAATAAATGTATTTAAACGAAGAAGTCAGAACAGTTTGGTATAGGAAGCTTTCATTTCGCAACTGAGAAAACTCGATTCGGAACTTGACAACAGAAACCAAAGTGTGTAGTCCTCCCCACATGCAGTCTATTATTTTGCATACATGGATGAGCACAAAATGAACAAAAAAAAGCCCACCCACTTCCGTAACAAAAAGTTTATAGAACTTGCCACCTCGACTCTCACATAACTTCCAAAAAATGTTCTATTCAGACTCACCGAACACGTAGAAGACGTAAGGCCATCCAAACATAGGGGAATTGCTGAGTAATCCGGAGATGACAACCGTAAAAATCCCTCCACGGGCATGCCGCTTGAAATCACAGACATGAATCGGGCCCTTTCGGTGGGGGAACCCATTTTTCCCATCAGTACGCTGAAAGCCGGCATGATTATACCCCTGAAAGCAAATTGACATTTTTCATAAAAAAAGTTCGTATTTTTATATAAATAAACTATATACAAAATTTGTCCAATTTCTCAGTAATGATAATGTAGAGGAATTAAAACGAAAACCGTGTTGCAACGAGAATTCATAAATCCATTTTAAAATTAAAAAGGAATGCGTTGTATATTTAATAATATTTTTCAATCAAATCGCTTGGAAGAAAATCAACGGCTTCCTTAAGTAGATTTTCACCCATTACTAAAATCTCATATCGTAGAACTCCGTCCAATCAGAAGCCGGAAAGGCAGATAATCAGGCTTCCAATTGGTTGGAGTTCTACGGCATGAGATTTTAGTATCTAGTTGAGAACTTACATTAAAAAGTAACGATCATAAAATTTTTTTGGATAATATGAATCAAGATTCCTGAGTCATTTTCAATCGCAACAGACACATAAAAAGTATTTATTGAACATTTTTAAAGAAAATGAGGATGTCTTCTTACGCCATACACAATATAAAGCTAAAAGTGTTATTTTTTTAAACTTTTTAGAGGGAAACTGGATTTTTAAAGGAAAGTGAACAACAATTATGGTACTAATAAAAACTCTTGACCTTCCACGTCTGAATGTTGTTTTGTTTTGAAAAGAAGTTCATAAACTTTTTTTATTTACCTTTGCAGGAATTTACTAAATAAAGATTATTCTGTAGTGCTTCCATGTTCCTACGTTTTCCATGTTGAGTAGGCAGTACCTGAAATTATATATTCTCGGCAAACTCTTGACACAGTGGATCGAGTCATGTTGAATTCCCTAACAATTTTCTAATTGACATGATAACAGTGTCTAGCTCCAACTAGCATCCGCGTTCAAAGCCTGTTCATTTCTTTGTGCGGTCATAATCATGACAGAAATCTTTCCACATGAATCGCTTTAGTACAAATAAAAGACAATTCATTGCCCATTTATGCATCTCTTACGCGATCTGTATCATTGCAGACTTGTTATCATCATTTTTTACATTACTTGTGCAAACACATATTTTACGAATAGTCGTGGCCGTCAAAACCTGCTTTTTCAGAAGACGGTCTGACACTACACTGGTTGAAACCAATATTAAGGCTTCTGCTATATTTGGCATCGCTGACATCAAGCCATTCTATTAAAAAAAAATATGAAAATATAGCCATATAGCCATCTGCTATCCAATGGGGTTTTGGCACTTCAGTGTATATTCATATACAAACTTTTGCAAGCTGATATATTTTAGGTTTTTCACTATGACCTGTGATCTTACTAATTTAAAGGTGTGCTCTTCAGTACTTCATTTTGATTGCAACATTGGAAAGTAATGCAGAACTCATGATTTAATGGCATGGTGATCAGTTGATCGTCATTTATAGAATAAATGTATGAAATCATATGGCACACTATTTTTACTTAGGGTATCGTGCATTAATTGAATAGGGTATAAAAAAAGAGGATTCTAAATATCAATATGTATTTTTAATGTTTCATTGGTACTGTTCCGTTTCACTATTAGACAACTATTATTATTCACTATTCCATTATTATTATTAATATTATTCCCTTAGTTATTATTATTCACTATTCCTTATGACACAAATGCATAGTAATTCAAAAAGTTATATAAATAAATCTAAAGCATTCTTTACACCCAATTTACAGTTATCAGGTATGTTACTTGTAGAAGTTTTAAGAATGAATCTCCTTTTTTTTTATATATAAAAATTCTATTCTAAAAATTTAAAAATTAATTGCTATTAATAATCTAAGCAATAATTTTTTTCGTGATATTCTCACCTGACCACATCCCTTGAAAACCTGAAGAGCCATGACAGGATATCCAACTGCGAACGAAGACGCAACCACGGGAATGAGAGTGTTGGCGATCGTAGCCAATACCGTGCCAATCAGGAGGACGTACTTTGCACTAACCAACTCTGCCATGCGACCACCAAGTAGTTGAGTGGCTGATAGCCCATAGAAATAGCAACTGAGAATGTGACCTTGAATGTAGGGGTCCCACAAGAAAGGACCATCCTGTAAAAAGAAATGTTTTTATTCAATTAAGCATCAATTATCGAATCATTTGGCATTATTCTTTCTCTCTAAAATTCTATGAGTCTTTTTTGCCTTATATAAATGAGTCCACAAAAGTAATGGGCGTTTTTATTAAGAGAATTTCACTTTTGTGATAACCATTTTATATAATGCAGCGTTTTACACGGAAGAGTTGTGGCATTTCATTCCCAGTAGAGTGGAACGTATACTCTTAAATAAGTACATAATAACAACCCTCACTCAAATTTGACAGCAGACAAGCAGTGTTATGGGTAATTATATAAAAACTCATGTTTGTGAAAATTGCAAGACCATGAAGGAATCGTCATAATTGAATGAAATTTAATACACAGTTGAGTGGTAGTGGTACAAATAAATGATTAAATGTTCAAAGCAAACAAACAATAACAAGAGATCGGAATCAGTATTTTTTGTGTAGCCACCACGCGCCGCAATAAATGCTGCTACACGACGTGGCATGGAGTCACACAAATTTTGAATGTCTGCCTGAGGAAGAGCATTCCAAAGTTCGTCTGCAGAAGCAACAGGACGAGGATCACGAGCGAGACGCCGACCAACGAAATCCCACACATGTTCAATCGGCGACATATCCGGGGAATACGCAGGCCAAGGAAGAAGCTGTACCTGCCGCGTTGCAAAGAAGGATTGAACAGTCCTAGCGATATGAGGGCGCGCATTGTCCTGTTGAAATACAGCGCCTGGAAAGCTTTGAAGGAAGGGAACAACTTGGGGGTGTAGAACTTCACTGATGTACCGGTTGCTGTTCAGATTGCCCACAATTCTTAGCAATTGAGATCGTCCATGATATGCTATGGCACCCCAGACCATAACTCCGGGTGTTTGTCCACTGTGGCGTTCGATAATGCACTCCGGAAGGCGGCGTTCACCGTCACCAGCGTCTGACACGAATGCGGCCATCATGGTACCACAAATTAAATCGGGATTCGTCAGAAAACACGACATGCTGCCAATCAGCACGTCAGTCTCTATGCTGAGGGGCCCATTGTAGCCCACAGGCGGCGATGGTTTAGAGTGAGAGGATCCTGTATAAAGGAGTCCTTGCGCGCAGTCCACGCTACAGCAGACGTCTACGAATTGATGAAGCACACAATTAAACACCTGTAGCTATTGTCCACTGTGCTGCAAATTGTCTAGAGGAAGCTGTATGGTCCGTCAGCGCCATGCGGACCAGGTGTCTATCATCGCGAGCTGACGTCACATTTCGGGGTCCACTCCCGGATTTCCGAGTTGTCCGACACTCGTCCGTCCACTGCTTCCAAAGACGCATCACTGTGCTGCTGTTACGCTGCACACGAGCGGCTACTGCACGATAAGACAATCCAGCTTCACGAAGGCCGATGATTCTCCCCGTTCAAACTCTGTAAGTTGTTCAAATATCGCTCTCTTTCGTCGAAGAGGCATAAGTGACGATTGAGCTAACGTTTACCACTAGCAGATAACCACCGATAACCATACACGCCTCGCTACAGCCGTCTATTTATTCGGATCCATCCGCCGTTCAGAGGGCGCTGCTCAGCATACGCATGCGCTACGGATTTGAAATTCTAATCATTTGCATATCTGCGCTAATTTGCATTTCCTGAAAATTTCAGCTCACTCGCGCAAGTCCTTCATGGTGTTGCAATTTTCCCAAACATGAGTTTACATGCAATTAGTTTTGAACTAAGAGAATAACCTGTCCCTCAAACTGATAGTAGATAGTCGGTATCATCTGGTAATGAAACCTCATGAAATTCGCGATTGTTTGCTAAGAAGCAACCAAATTACCGATGGAATATGGACTACACCATGAGTGGTTCCATCGTGATTAGAGATAGATCATGGACTGAGAAAATGTCTACTCAATAAAAAGTGAAGGACTTGACCCATCCCTTGACGGATTTTCTTAAAGGGGCGTTTTTGGAGAAGAAGGAAGAGTGTGTTGCGATGAGTCGACATTTTATCTTTTTCTCTGAAGTGACAGAACAGGCAGGAATTTCCGTTTGATTCCAAAGTAAGCCATTTGTAATTTCATATATCACGCCGTTTAATAATTAAAGTCTGCAGCAGACCATGTATTTTTAGATTCGACGTAGACTCTCCGACCTTGGAGTGAACTGTACTTGTGATTTCATCGCGCAAATTTTATTTTTTATTTTTCATTTCTTTGTATAATACCCCAGAGTTCTGTATTTGTATATATATATATATATATATATATATATATAGGGCTTGTAAATGAAATTGTTCTCATGATCCTGAAAGTGGCCCTCTTCTTGAAGCCGTTAGTGTAGCATTGCAAGGATGCGTTACAGCAAAGATGTTTTATTCCGAATTCGAAACTGTGAAAAGAATATGTTCATTAACTAAGTTAATAGTATCAGTTGGATTGGTATAATCAGGTATATGCAATTTCAATTACAGTATATTGCTGAACTTTCTATTAAAAACGTAAATCTTCTAGAATATTCTTTATGTTGACTAATCCTTTATTGTAATCCTTGATGGATCCCGCTTCTAGCACAAGGAATTATTCCATCATTCATTCCTTGTCAGAAATACCAATTTTTAACTCATGCCGGATGAATATGCGCGTTAACTATCGTGTACTATAGTCACTGCTTTGTAAATGAATAGATTCAGCGTCCATCGTGAAAGAAAACCTCACATTGATAGTAATATTGCGTGAATACAGCTTATGAATTTTTAACACTATGGCATCAGTTTCTCCTAAAATCTCCTTCTAGAAGGCATTACTCTGACTCATTCTACACTTCTCATAAATATATGAATTCATGAGTCATGTGAATCATTCATTTGCCATCTCATCATCATTCACATCATCACATCATCTCTCATCAATCATTCATTTGATCTACTCCATAAAATAAGGATCAGAAAAAATAATTACAAGTTTGTAAACGCAGTTTTTTTGGCACTGCTGGAAAATATTAATTCAATTAAGTAATGTAACATTTATTATTGTATGGTGCAGGTTGGCCAACCAGATTGTAACTGGGTAAGGTCGGGTTGAAATATTATTTATTATTGTTGGCACAGGTTGGAAATCTCACAGCTTTATTGACACACGCACAAACACCCCACTCATGCAATATTTAACTCATTTAAAGACAGATAATTATAGATTCGTGGAAGGACTCCACTTTTAAGCCGAAAACCCGAACTTGGCTACTCGCAGGATGCGCGAAATATACTTCCTCTCCTAATGAGAGTCGCCGACTAATACGCAGAGTTGCGTAAATATATTTCCTTTCTGGGTGAGGCATTGTAGACTAACTAAGCGTTTCTCAGCGGGAGAGCAGGCTTGGGCTCTACTTCCTTTCGGGTAAGAGTCTCGAAGCCAACTGACAATTTCTCCTGAACGCCACAGGGAGCGCTCTTGCTAGTGTGTAGGAGTTGGCATGGTCACATCTTTATAATTTAATTAGAGCCGTTTATTAAAATCATAATTTTCAATATTTAAATTTCGTTTCTAAAAACAGCATCAAAAGGCAGTTTTTTTTGCTACAATAATAAAAAATAAACTTCCATTTTTTTAAGCATTTTTCCCCCAAAGAATAGAAAATAAGTTCTAAATAAAATAATTTAGCTATCGGCAAAGTGTTTTCTTTTAAAGATTTTTTTTTTTTTTTATTTTTTTTTTTTTTTTTTTAGCTATTTAAAAAAAAAAAAAAAAAAATAACAGATATTTTAGATTAAATACACACGTGGAATTTAATAATGCAGACGTTACATATTCTAATTATTAATTTTGTATGTAGAGAATTAACCTTCGCAGCTTACCTCTCTTTCTCGTCTAACTGCTGCGTCGGTATATTTGCATTCTTCTGCCCTGGCGCTTTCAGGGATGTCACTTTTAACTGCCGTCCAGTTAACCATGGCCACTATGCCAATACTAATATTTAGCCTCAGAGCACTCAGTACAAAAGAAGCAACCAAATCCCATAAACGCCAAGATGTAGCGAATTTGGAGATTTCCTAGAAAACAAAAAAAGCAGGGATGAAATAGCTTGCATCCATGGCAGATTTTTACTAAAAGATATCGTGTTAAAATTAAGTAATTTTATGCAGTTTTTTTTCCTTCTAATGCAGCTGGCAAATAGACCGTGATCTTTCGCCATAAGGGCTGCACCGATGTTACTCACTTTGCATTACCCAGGGAGCGTGTAACTTGATGGTAAGCCACGGACGCGGAGTAACAATGCCCCCGCAGCGCTCTACGATCCTATTAGGACCGGGACCTACAGCTTAAAGTGGATTCGAACCACTACAAACACCCATGGCAAAAGCCGGGATTTGAACCCGATACCTGTGGTACCGAAGGCCAGAGCGCTAGCCATTCGGCCATCAGGCCCTAATTTTATGCAGTATATTTATATAAAATGTTATGAAGTTTATTAAGTAATGCTGCCTCAAAATATGATATGCTTAGTAGAATGTTGTTGTTGTGTCTAATCCTCAGTGTCCTGCAGTGGGGGATGGACATCCGTCTATTCATGGATGGAGAGAATACTACTTGTCGATGGACATGAGTAGTCTATTCATGGATGGAGGGAAAGAGACAGTTTTGTTGTGAAAGAGTATCCGTAAGTATAAGTCTGACTTGGCTCCGCGCTACTGAAGAATAAGGGCAGTTCCTATAGTGTGGGATAGACATCCCATGAGTAGTCTATGGAGTCTCATGGACGGAGAAAAGGGGCAGCATCTGTTGCGTTGGAGCACCCGTAGTCCCCATCACAGAGAAGATCTCCAGGTCTGATTCCAAACGGCAAGACAGACTTCCAAGTCTGGCTTGGCTCCGTTTCACAGAAGGAGGACAGTGCCTACAGAGCGGGACGGACATCCTATGAGCAGTCTACTCCTCTGTTTTGATGGAGAATACGTAGGTGGAAATCTGACTTGCCTCCGTTTCGCCGAAGAAGGAGTGAAGTGCTTTCAGGGAGGACTTTTGGGTGGAACTACCCCGCATTTGCGAGAGAGAAAACCCGGAAAACTTTCACCAGGTTGTTCAACTAAAGAGGCAAGATGCTGAACATCACAAACGCCATCGATTCCCCTCGTTTATTGAGACAGTGTCTATAATAATGTCGCCAGCTGATTGAACCTCCGCCCTAATGCTCACCAGTGGCGCCCGTTGCCACTGAGCCACGAGCAATGAGTCAGGCGCTTAGTAGAATAAATATGATATGTATAGAAAATTAGATACGTGGCTGAAAACAGGCTTTAGAAACATCTGTAGTTAAGCAAATAAAAATTGTGAGGTAAAATTTCCAATTGGCCAAATTTTAGATATGAGTACTCGACATTATTTATGGGAAGAATTACAACCATTGAGCAATAGAAGAGTGCTAGAGTCATTAATATGTTGTTAGACTGTTGAATATATATATAGATGTAGCTGACAGGTTACGATATCCTTCTAGAAAGTACAGCGGAGAAAGTTCTAAAATTATGAATGTCGCAGATAACCGCTATTTGCAGCTAACTGAAATTAGCTACATCAACCCATCTCAGATCTTCTCTTGTCGCAAACACTAGAAAGCAGATATTCATATCAACTATGTGTAGAAGGCTCCACGATAGAGGATTATGTAAGATTTCTAGCTTTCTGTGTACTCCTCACACCATGCCACCAAAATGGAAATTTTAACTGGACAAGCACACATGTCGAGTGGAGTGGAAGCCAATAAAGGACTGTATTCTTTATGGATGATTCCATATTTTGCTTGGATAATGACAAGAAATTTAATGGTCTAACACCAGATTATTCTTTTACGAATACATGATCTGGAGTACTATAAGTACTTACTCTTCTTCATTTCGCTACAGTCCCATGTTGAGCCAGGCCTTCTGTCTACCGGCAGATTTCTAGACAGGAGATGCTTAATTTTTACTGGGAGGTTGTTAACCCAACACTCTACAGTCATATTAGATCAGGACCTACTGTTTAAAGTATATTCAGAACCCCTACAAACATCCAGGCCTCCACTGGGACTGGAAACCGAAACTGGATAACCAAGCGCCAGAGCACTAGTACTATAAGTACAAAGACTACTATTTTGATCTATAAGATCTCTATTTTTGATTTTCTCTTACTACTATAACAATAGTTTAAGAGGGAATTATAAAATAGAAATGATACCTCCGCAAAGACAATTATTGCACTTATCGTCAATTGTATGTATCTTAGCTGAAAAAGTTAACATGGCATCAATGTGTCCACGCTTATAGTGCAATGCTTTAAAGTAGGATATTCGACTTAAAAATTGTCCAAAATTTTTTGAAATTGCATCGTTCTTAGAAAAACGTTTGTCTTGTAGCTGACAGGTTACGATATAAATTTGAAAAGCCTGAATTTTCAATGATATGGTATTTATAAACGAAAAGGTTGTATATATAATACCACGGCCATTTCAATGATGGCTGTATGATGTAGTCCTTCAGTAAAGTGAGCTTGCTGGTCTTTTTCGTATATATAAAAAACAAGTTTTAGATTTGCCATTAGTTAACACACTTCCTCGTGTCTTACATCAAAGTTATATCTTATAGTAATCCATATTTACAAACATTCAATTATATTTTTTATTTCCAATGCCAAGAGAAAATGAAAAACTCTTGCGAGATCAAAACCGTGGGAAACACATCTAAGAAAAAAAAAAAACAATAAGAGAAAAAGTCAATGTATCATCTGCAAAGTTCTAGCGCTCCGTTATCTTTTCACTTCGGAGTCCTCATGCGAGGTCGAGCATCCTGCTATAAGGTGCCTATCCATGATCCTGTCTTTCCCACAAAGCGGGTAATTTGGGTTATCAAAAATGCCAATGCGGTGCGGATGGCTCGTCAAACAGTCATAGCCCACGGCAAATATGAATTCGCGCAACCTTTTTCACGAGCTTTGTCGAAATATCCAGTTCCAAAATGTGCCTCCAACTCCTCGATGAGATATGAGCAGTAAGTAATGCCTTCCATCTAAATCTCACTTGATTTTTTGATATAAAGTTTCATGGAATGAAGGGAGTTGCAAGTATTTGGCTGTTGGACCATCCGTATGCCCTTCTTAGCCAGCAAATCTACAAGTCCACTACCTAAAATCCATTACCAGCAATCTCAATGACCAGTCCAGGGATCCATTGGAGGACGATGTGTCGCCCTTCTACCGTCAATCTTTCAAGAAGATCTCGACATTCTAAGATATTCTTAGAGAAAGGTACTTCATATGACCCTATAGCTCGTATGGCAACCCTTGGGTCCGTCAACAAAACCACCTTGTTGTAAAGGTGTCTGGGGGTAAGTTACTGCAGAGTCACACAGATAGCCATTACTTTTCCCATAGAAGGCGGGTTTTTTTCTTTTCCCGACAGAACATAGAGAGAAAAAAAGCTATATAAAAAAAAATTTTTGAAGTCATTTACTACTCTTTTTCACTATATTACAGAGAGTCCTTTATAAATAATTTTCATTCATTTTTTAAGTTTATCTGGCGCCATCTATTGGTAGATATATGCAACTTAAATCTAAAAAAACTGAAATTCATTAATTAAATTTAATTACTGAATTAATATTTGAAAAAACTATATTAACGTCAAGTGTCATCCACTACAAGTTAAAAAAAAAAAATGTATTTGAACTTGAATGGATGAATAAAAAAAAAAGTATTTTATTAAAGTGTGAAAATTTGGACAAAATATATATAGGGAGAGTGTGAGCTAACAGAAGGAATTGAAAAAATGGGGATTCCATTATACTACTTATCATTAAGAACTACACAATAGCAATTCTAAATTTGCTCTGCAGATTCTCAATGTTTCAAACGTAATTCCGAAAACTGACATACGAAGATGATTTTTTTTCTTTGCCCAACCGTGTAGCAGCAATTAGGGCTATCTTCTTTAATTATTCATATTGTGTATCATTTGCAGTATGTTTCGTTTTTGTTTTTCTTAACTCCACTTACTTTTGCCTCGTTAAAAAAAAAAAAAATGTTTTCGAGTTTTGAGTTCAATGATTTTGATTACGAAAACAAGAAATTACTATAATTAAATATTAGAAATAAAAATTATGTTATTGATTTACGGGTCAGAAAACTCTCTCTTTCGTCCGGGCGATCTTCAACACCATTTACGTCATCAGATCCGATCACTTGTTCTGAAAAAAAAAAAGAAAGAAAAGTTTAAAATAATCTCATCAAAGAAATATTAAGAACAGTTTCATTACAGCTATTAATTATCAAAATATTTAAAATTTAGATCATAGATGAATAAAGTTTCAAACTTTCAATTAACTTTAAAGATAATTTTTTTTATGAGGTTTAAAGGGATACGGGTTTTCAGATCCAACCTTGAAGGGGATTCATTCAAAATTTCAATTCCAAGAATGTGAATACTGTACTGTAGGCCTTATCCTGGTGTGCTTTGGGTAATGATTGGTTGGAATCTGCTACAAATAAAAGTTTAGCCATTCAAGTGGCAAATGACAAAACGCTTGTCATCCAAAAACAGCAATTAAGGCTATTATCTACACAAATCCGATCAATTCCGAACTCACTGTTAACCAATGATAACTTTTGCTTGACTAACTATGACTTAAAGCTGTTATTTACACAAATCCGACCGATTATGAACTCAATGTTAATCAATGACGGCAGTGAGGCCTTTAGGCATAAAAGACAACTGTCTAAGTGTTTGCCAGCTGCATTAAAAAAAAAAAAAATAAAAAATGTTAATGATAGAGAGAATTTTTATTTGACTAACTAGGACTTAAGGCTGTCAACTACACAAATCCGAAAAATTTGGAACTCGGTGTTAACCAATGAGAATTTTTGCTTGACTAAATATGACTTAAGACTGTCATCTACACAAAATCCAACCGATTCCGAAAATGTTGACCAATGAGAATTTTTACTTGACTAGCTATGACTTAAGGCTGTCATCTACATAAATCCGATAAATTCGGAACTCAATGTTAACCAAAGAGAATTTTTATTTAATTAACTAGGACTTAAGGCTGTCATCTACACAAATCCGATAAATTCGGAACTCGGTGTTAACCAATGAGAATTTTTGCTTAACTAACTATAGACTTAAGGCTGTCATCTGCACAAATCGATCAATTCCGAACTCGATGTTAACCAATGAGAATTTTTGCTTGACCGACTATGACTTAAAAATATCATCTACTCAAATCCAACCGATTCCGAATTCAATGTTAACAAATGAGAATTTTTGCTTGACTAACTATGACATTACTTTTGTAAATATTCAAAAACAATAATTACTATATTATTTTTTTATCTTTTAGATATAACTATGTAAATTAATAACTTAAATAGATAAATGTGATGCAAACCAAAAACGAAACATTTTCGTAGTAGAGCAAACACCTGTGCGCGTTCCATTGATGAATTATCTAGTTTCCTAATGAACCTAGGGGTTGGTCGTCCTCCCCGAAATATGAAACCACTCGCTCTGCGGATAGTGTAAGATTTATATCCTTCCTTTGCCCCTCCCCCTTTTTTCTTTTACCCGTAGTACAATTCCTTGGTTAACAACTCGTTGCGTTTATGAACCAAGGATGGTTCGTTGAAACTCGGATGATGTCCGACCGTAGCTTCAGTGATGGGAACAAGAAATATGTAGTAGATCGAAAGTTCTTCTGTTAGGCTCGTGGCAGTTCCTTCCAAATTGTGGTTGGCACAAAGTAGATACTGTGTAGTAGCTTCCATCGTGACGTACCCTGAAGAAGCTAAAGGGGCTACATGTCTCCCATTTTGGTGGTGAATGACCTCGAGCCAAAGTGTCTCGCATTCGAAAACAACGATTTTCATCTACTCTCAATTTCGTAACTCCACGTATTTGAATAATACCTTTGTTATTTAATACATTATATATACCTTCATTTCTATTTTTCACAGCCTTTTTTTTACAGTCGATTTAAAACCAGTTTTTTTCAATAATTTAAAGTAAAATTTATCGAATAAAAACTTATAATTGGTTTGAAACTCAGTTTTTAATGTAAAAGTGAGCGAGAAACATAATATCGTGTTTAAATTTGGTTGCTTCAATAAATTTTATTTATCCCAATTTTTACATAATTGAAAGCAAGTAAACTTACGGGCTTCCATTTTATGTTTTTAAGTTTACTTTCTTTAAATATTCTTCAGATACGTTTCAAACACCTGAAAAGGAAATTTTAAAAATATTATATAAAAAATGCTAATTATCTCTGAAATTTAAAAAAAAAAAAAATTATCTTTTTATTCCTGACACTGACCAAACATTGAAATGTTATCACTTAAACCGCTATAAAAATAATAAGTCAACTGTATAAAGTAAGTAATTTGTTGCATCGTATAAAGGACGGAGAATTTTAATTAATGATCATAATACAGAAATTCTAAGTGGCATGTACTAAAGCGAAAGTTTTTGTATTAAGTGGGCTTTTGTAAGAAATGGGAATTTCTAAAAACGTTTCGTTCGTTATTTAAAGAGGCTTCAATACCTATAAATAATCGTTAAGTATAGGTCTGAATTGCCCAGTGTCTAGGTGCCTCAGGTTTCGAGTTCGAGTCCCGACGTTGCCATGGATATTTGTAGTGGTTTGGAATCCATTTTAGACAGTAGGTCCCGGTTTACTGGGACTGTAGAGCGTCACAGAGTCAAGTCAGACTTCTACCTATGGGTGCTCCATCACAACAGAAGTTCACCTTCAATTATGAGTCCATAGGGGTTAGTGGGCTTGGCCTAGATGTCTACCAAGTGGGATAAGAAACAATAATCTTTTATATATGTATATACACTCAAGAGCCAAAACATTATGACCACCTGTCAATAACGAGTTGGCCCACCTTTGGCGGGCAACACAGCTTCAATCCGCCTTGGCATGGGTGCCACAAGTCCTTGGTAGAAGGCCGGAGACAGATTGTACCAGATGTTTAAGCAACGGTCACACAAATCCGAGATATTGCGAATTGGTGGTCTTTGAACTCTGAGCTGCCATGCCAGGTCATCCCAAATGTGTTCTATCGGATTGATATCCGGTGAGTTAGGCGACCAGGACATTAACTGGAATTCAGCATCATGTTCCTGGAACCACTCCAACACAATTTTAGCCTTGAGACAAGGGGCGTTGTCCTGTTGGAACATTCCATTTCCAGCTGGAAAACCGAGGCCATGTAAGGGTGCAACTGGTTCGCAATGATGTTCAGATACCCTGTAGCATTCATGGTCTGCTCTACACAACCACGGGTCCCAGAGACGCCCAAGAGGACGTCCCCCAAAGCATAATACCTCCACCACTGGCCTGTGCATGACCTACTGTACATTGAGGGAGCAACTGTTCGCCTGGAAGACGGCGTGATCCTGACACGGCCATCGGCGTGATTCATCTGACCAGGCAACTCTTCTCCCCACTGATCCATGGACCAGTCACGATGTTCCCGGCCCAGCGCAGGCGCAGTTGGCGATGACGCTTGGTCAGCAAAGGCACACGAGTGGGACGTTTGCCGCGTAGTTCCCATATCCAGCAGTGTCCGCTGAACAGTGTGCTGATACTATTCTACTTTGGCCCTGCATTGTATTGGGTTGTCAGCTGAGCTACTGTCTGGCTCCGGTTTTGCTTCACCATGCGAGACAGTCTCCGTCGACCTTTTTCTTTTGATAGCGTGTGGACGTCCAACACCATGTCGTTCTACTGCTGGTTTCACCGTCATTCATCCACTTTGCATAAGTACTAACAACTGTAGATCGCGAACAACCCACGAGTCGTGCAGTTTCGGAAATACTTGTTCGGAGCCTTCGAGCCATCACAATCTGCCCTCTATCAAAGTCGCTTAGATTCGCAGCCTTTCCCATCACACACAGAAGTAAGTGAAAGTATGATTTTTCAGACTCTCCAGCAGGAGTTAAATACCACTTCCACCTGATCACGTGCCTTCCACGTCATCCAGGCAAGTTCATTGCAAAATGTAGGTGATCATAATGTTTTGGCTCTTGAGTGTATATGTGAATGTGTTTGCTTGTTGTTTTACCCCCTACATAGCATCTTGAAGCATTTATGATTTTCCCTCTCTCATAATGTTAGTTAACTCACATTTTTAAGTATTTGGAAACAATATATTAATCTTTTTAAAGACTTATTTTTGACTAAAGATCGGTTTCCCTCTTATATTAAAATCTCACATCAGAGAACACTAAAACATTCAGGCTTCCGAATCGTCGGAAAACTATATGAAATTTTAGTTTCCGGTAGAAACCCACATTTGAAGTAATGACCGCAAAATTGGGGGATGATGGCCGAATGACTAGCTCGGTGCCACAGGTTTCGGGGGATGTTCGTAGTGGCTCGAATCCACCTTTAAACAGTAGGTCACTGTCTAATATGGATGTAGAGGGTTGGGCATAGGGTTGACAATCCTACCCAGTACAAAAGAAAACATTTTCTGTTTCGAAATCTGCCAGTAGGCAGACGGCCTTGGCCAACCAAGAGGCTGTTGCACCAATGAAGATGCCCAAAATGTTTGTTGGATAATTTTAATTAGATTCCTAGGTCATTTTCGATCACAACACAATTTTCTCACAACACAATTTCGATCACAATTTTCATTCACAAGTGCATAGAAAAGATTTATTGAGGTTTTTTTAAAGAAAAATAATTTTTTTAAGAAAATTTTTTTCTTTAAGTTAGGCACAATAAAAAAGTCCTAACTTTTCTTTTTTATTTTATTTTCGATGTAAACCCACCGTTAGTCTGAACAGCACAATAAAAACAATATTAATTCCGGGAATTAAATTAAATTAATTTAATTAAAATTAAATTAACGGGGAATCCATCTTAGAAATGAAATAGCTTGATTGGGTTGCATTTTACACAAGTTGGTCAGTCATTCCTAAATTTGATGACTCTAACTAATTTGATGACTCATTAAATAAGAGAGTCATCATATTTAGAGTTATTAATTTTAGAAAAAATAAATATTTTGACTTATTAATTCGCATATATGGGCTTTTAGATTACACTGGAGTAAACACATGGTTTGTCAGAGAACTAATTTTTTTTTTTTTATTCTTAAGTTATGCATACTGTCAAGTCACCAGTAGTCTAACTAAATTTTCTGAAGTACGTTTTTTTACTGTTCTGCAACAATCTGTCTGATGAGGAATTCGTCTTAACTGAAATTTCTTTTTTTATGTTTCTTTTCATATGATTTGAAATTTGAATTTAATTAAAGGTTTGGTGGATAGTACATGGATTTACTGAATTAAGAATTATCGAGTTCGTAACCAGACAAGTATTGTTGAACCGAAAATCCATTATCTATTTTGGGGAAACTGAAAGCAAAACCTTTGACCGAATAGCAAAAATAGGGGTCGTTGGGATTTTGAGATTTTTTGTGGCACCAACTGAGCAATAATCGTCAAATGGTAAACCCAGATTTCCTCGTGCTGTTTGTAATTCACTTCATTTACAATCGCAACCCTTTCCCTTGGCGAAAAACAATTTTTGACGCCAATTCTACGATTTTACTGAAAATTTTTTCCGCTGAGCTCAAAGTTGAATAGGGGGAGGTCAATGCAAAATCTTCTAATGTAGCTTCTTTTTAAGGTTTTGTATATATTTTCACTTCACATTTAAAAATGGAAATGTATATAATTTTTAATAAATTTATTAAGCCTTTTACATTTATAAATTTTCTAAGAAAAAAGTTATAAAAATTTATTGAGTCATATACATTGTTAATCTGTTAGTGACAGGAGTTTTGTTCCACCAATATAATTTTTTCATAATTCCTAATATGACTAAATAAAGAGTTTACATAGTAGTTTATAGCTAAATAAAAGAAAATTGCTCACAATATTTATACTACACACAAAATATACTTTTAAATATAAAGTGCTTATAAATTGAAACTACTTACATGAAGAAACCTGACCATGCATTTTGCATAATAGAAAAAGCAATAATTTTTTAAGTCGTTAAAATTCCGTAACAAAACATTCATTCACATCAATAATGTTGCCAAAATAAATTTTATTATTTTTTATGTTCACGAGCTCTGTGAGGTGTTTTTAAACGTACTGCACTCCTCAAATTTATTTTTAAAAAGTCAATTAAAAGCTTACTAAATAAAAATTAGTTTAATTTGTTAAACTTATATTTATGTGCATTTTTTTATTCATTGCATAATTTGAAGAAATCTATTTGTGTGTAAGTCCAACTTATATTTATCTAAGTTGAATGTAGATAAATATAAGTTTAACAAATTTAAATTAATTTTTTATTTAGTAAGTTACAAATCTGACCTTTTTTTTTTATTAATAACTTGAGAGAGCAGTACTGCTAAAACGTCTCATAAAGTTTATATATACAACATTGAACAGCTTAACTCTCAATGTTGTATATTTTAACTTGATAACCTTACATGTTGGGCATGAAAATGATTTTTAATTACATTTAGAAAAAAATAAAATATTTCTGGAGATATTTTAGAAATGAATGGCAGTTAGTTGGATATTAATTTAATTAAAAGCATAAAAAAATATGACATCTATTGTTCATGTCTAATGTTAAAGGCCATTGAATTTTTATATATGCGACAATATTCACGGAATTTTTAATTTAAATCTGCCTAACTTTTATTTTACTAAAACGCAATATGCGTCAATATTCATCAAATTTTTGAATATATGATTACATGTGAGTTTTAAATTTATAAACTTAGTAAGACAGTAATTTTGAAAGCATCGTTTTCGTTTGAAAATGAAATTATTCGTCATTTGAATGCAAAATTATATTTCTAACTACTACTAAATCCATTGTTGTGCACATAAAAAATCAAGCTTCATTGTTTTACGCCTTCTATTTTTTACATGTCCACAATTTTTTCTAATATTTGTAATTATGTTCTCAGTATGCTGATGGGATATTTAAATCATTCATCTGCAAACAGCTTCATTTTTCCACATAGTTGACTTTGTCCGATTCATATATTACATCGCTGACTTTGTTCTACTTATGTATGACACGAACAGTTCACTAACGAGCGGGTGATGAGGACAGGTCATTGCCGTCCTGTGACTTTTCGTGTTTATGGAAGAAAACCCTGAAATACTTACATGAAGTTACTTTATTACTAAGTTTATTACTTTTCCATTACTGACTGTCAATGAGACGCATTTACATATATTAATCAGGAATCACCATTGAGTCTTTTCATTTCTGAAAGCAATGACTGCTAACACGCTGTCACCAAATTCGAACTTGAACTCCTCTAACTGTGGTTACCAAGTTAGAATTAAAAAAAATAATAAAGCAAAACCATATATTAGTGGAACAGGAAACTCTAGTGTAGTAATCTGTTACTAACAAGAAATACTTAAATAGATTATTCACATTGTAGTCAAATTGTACAAGAAGGCTATATAGCTTTTAAATCCAAATTTTTATCATATAGCTTTTTAAACTATTTAAAAGTTTTGCAATGTTTAGTATCAATAGATAGCGAAATATAAAGTGTCTAAAGCGACAATAAAATTTAATATCAAAATATGGGGTTCGAAAAAGGTAAAATGTAAAAACGTTTTTATTAATTTTTTTTTCCTTTTCTTCAAGAGTAAAAGCTACAGTTTATTCTTAAATTATCAATAAGCGTTACCTATCGTTGGGAAAGAGATTAAATAAAAAAATATTTAAACAAGTATTATTTCAATGTATGTTTCTTTCATCAAAAATTATTAACAATTAAAAATATCTGATGCACTTAAAACTCTGTATCTTAACTTGTTTTCTTTGAATTTAAGAAAGAATGAATTATTCCTAACATTAAAAAATAGCCATTGCCTCACCAAATTTTTTGCCTTTCAGTACATTTTAATATAATTTTTTTTTAATTTCATTATAAATTTCGTCCTTTTTTGCCACCATCCAATAAGCATGCATTAAATTGAATTGGCAGTGGATTCTGATAATTGATTCTCAATGGAGCTTTCTAGCGCCGTAAATGTGAGCAGTAATAAACAGTTAACAAATCTGGATTATTCTCAGAATTAAATAAAAATTCAATAGAACACGGCAAAAGAAAAATTACAATATCAGATAAAAAACGTCAAAAAAAAAAAAATTATAAAAATTTCTTGTCATATAAATATTATTCTACGATTCATAAAATTCATTTCCTTTAAACGATTTGAAAATCAATAGAAATATGATTTCATCAGAATAATTTACGGTACAAAAATCAGTGCTGCCATTGGAAATAAAAAATAATAATAATAGTAAGCGTGCCATCTGTAGCGTTGGAAAATTGAAATATCAATGTAAATTTTTTTTATTTTATTTATTTTAAAGATTTTTTTACCCGCCAATAAGATGTATTTATTTATATATATCGATGTTTTTTAACGAATTTCATAATTTAAAAAAAAAAAATAACATTTTTACTTAAGTTTAAAATTATTTTGTGTAAAACATTATGTTTTTAAAGTGCGCTTTCCATTTTCCTGAACTTAAAAGAACATCACACGTGAATTCTTTTGCATTTTGTCATATTCCTGATGTAACAAAATATAAATGAATAATGAATAATGAACGCTGAATTTAGGCTTCGCTTATAGAGAACTAACATTTTTACATAAATTAGTAAACTTTAATTTACTATTGATTGTTCGTTTGTTCAATGCTTTTTTCCTACATTTTAAGAGTGGAAAGACTCATAAACGCCTGCATTCTAAAAGTTAAGCCTATGATAACAGAAATAATGATATTATAAGCTAGCATTATTGTTTGCAATAATGCTTACTTATAGCATCATTATTTCTTATTGCTTATATATCATCACAGCATTATGTTATAAGCAAAAATTATTGTTTGACATCTTATACTGAACTATTATCAACTAATAATAGTAGTAACTAACTAACTATCTATAACTTTAAATCCAAAAGTAATTTAATTCAAATATACGTAAATCTCGCCATTCATCTGAGATTCCAATGCTACAACCATTATCGTCCAAATTAATTAATGATGTTCTGTTCTATTATATTGAAACTAAAAGATTTTATTATTGACTAATGTAGAAGTATTGATACTTTCATATTATTAAGCCAACAATTAATGACCATTTTATGTCTCACTTCTTGCAGTCTTAAACTCTATTATTTCTAATACGTTTGTTACAGAAAAGGCTTTTGGCACCGTTGGCGTTTGGCATCTTGACACCATTTATATAACACGAGCAGTAATAATAGAAAAATACCCAAATATTTTTTTTCCAAACAAATAATTTTAAGTTGCAGGTATTCTGCGTGAGACGGATTTTCGCTTAAAGAATAAATGCAATTTTTTTTTTTCCCAAAATTATTTTCTTTTCCATTTATGATTATTTTCTCAGGGCCTGAATAGCCGAGTGGCTAGCACTCGGTATTACAGGTTTCGGGTTCGAGTCCCGGTGGTGCCATGGATGTTTGTAGTGGTTCGGAATCACTTTAAACCGTAGATCCCGGTCTAACATGATCATAGAGAGAGTTGCGGAGGTCAAAATTTCTTTTGAGAATTTTCTCAAATTTCGACGGCTGATTTAATATTTATTTCTGAATAATCATTAAAATTTCATATATAATTTCAAAGAAGCAGATAAACATAGTTGCATAGGAATTTGCAAACGTCTCGGCCTATATTAGATATATAACGGCTTTAAGAAGGGGACACTGTCATGTTCATGAGAACACTTTAAATTTTATTTACATGCATTATATATATATATATATATATATATATATATATATATATATGCATATATATATATTACTCCGCGACCGTAGCTTATCTTCAAGCTACACGTACCTCCTGGGTAGTGCTAAGTGCTCGGTGCGGTGCTTACCTTAAGGCATCAACGACAACTGTCTAAGAGCTTGGCAGCTGCATTAGAACAAAAAATGATTTTTTTAATGTTACTTTCTGTTTATTATTTAGGCTGCGTTGATTGCATTACAGTTTACAGATTTAAAATAGCAATCAATTTGCAGGATAAGGATGTTCAAATTTTTTAATCCAACGTTCAGGCTGACTATTTCAAAAGGCCTAAGGGCATTCAAAGTTTTCCGTAGATCTTAGAAGAAAATAATTTTTCGTCTATTTAAAATCGACAAATATCTGCAGTCAAATATAACAGAAAATGCAAAATAATTTAAAAGCAAAATTTTTCCAATTTTATTTATAATTCAAAATTTCTTTTGAGAATTTTTCTCAAATTTTGATGGTTAGTTTAATATTTATTTCTAGAATAATCATTAAAATTTCATATATAATTTCAAAGAAGCAGATAAACATAGTTCTATGCATGAATTTGTAACGTCTCGGCCTATATTAAACATATAACGGCTTCAAGAAGGGGACCACTGTCATGCTCATGAGAACACTTTAAATTTTATTTACAAGCATTATATATATATATATATATATATATATATATATATATATATATATACGAATAAGGAACTCCACATTATTATACAAATAAATAAACATTAAAAAATAAAATTTGATTACAAGTTTAGTTCACTCCAAGGTCGGAGATTTTCCGAGTTCTCCGGTCGAATTTAATTGCCTGGTCTACGGCAGATCGGAAGCGTGACAAACGAAACTATAAGGGGGTCATTTTAAAAAAGCAGGTGGAAATTCCGGTCTATTCAGTCATTTCAGTGAAAAAACAAAAGCAACACTTCTATTCAACTCGTCACAGAACTCTCTTTTTTTTCTTCACCAAAAACTCCTTTTAAGACAATCCGTCAAGAGGGGAGATGGGTGTCAGCTTCCCTCATTTCTCATTGAAGTGGACACTTCCTCAGCATATGGTCTATCATCCATCACGATGTAATAGACGAGGTACTTATGGTAGAACTTATGGTACACGAACTACTTCTGGTATAGTTCATACTCAATCTGTAGTTGTTTTGAGCTGAGATGGTCATACAAACATTCGCTAATTCTCATCGCTCTCATCAAACATGATACCGAATATCTGCTATCAGATTTTAATGACAGGTTGTTCTTATTAGTACAAAACAGTAATTGTATGTAATATAACTACCCACAATACTGCTTGTCAGCTGTCAAATTTGAGTGATGGGTTCTTATTATATGGTCAGATAATATACATTCCTTTCTCCTGGGAATGAAATGCCAAAACTCTTCCAGTGAAAAAGAAAATGCTACAAATTATAAAATAACATTTTACTTTGAAATAAATACGAAGTTATACAAGTGATTTCGATAATCAAATAAAATATTTGATAATTAAGTTTCATTATTAAAAGCATAAAGTAAATGTGGCAGTTCGAATTCATAGCGTACTTGGCTGCCATCGAAGATCAGTATCATGATGCTCCTAATTTTTAGACTCCTAGACTAGAGGTGAAAATTTAGTAAGAATATGAGTAATTAAACATTTTACTTTTCTCTTAGTATAATACGATTTAATAGAAACCCTCTTAAGCCAAGTCATTTTTAATTTCGAGAGGCATTGTTATTAGGAAGAAAATATTCATTGGTGAAAAAAATGGCGTTATTAATTGGTAATTACTAGGAAAAAATGATGTTTCGGTCTATGTATCTTTGAGCTGAATGTAAGAAATATTTAAGCATGACCAGTTGTAATGCTGAATAATTAAAAATCTAATTAAAAATTCTATCTATAATGCTGAATAGTTAAACACCATTTTTATTGTAAAACATATTTATAAGTGGAAAGTGATTGAAAACATTGCGCAGAAGTACAGTATAACTAATTTTGCTGAAGTAATGCGTTTAGTATAAAAAAAAAAAATTAGATTTCAATGTCGAAAACAACTGGATATATTCATACGTTTATAATATGTTTGTAATTTTTTTCACTGAAAAAAAAAAATGGTTCTTTTATAATTAAATAAAAACATAGTAATTTTTTATAATCAAATTCTTCATCTTCATTGCAGCAACAGACCCATGATTGGTCAAGGGCGGTTGCCTAATGGAAGATTTTGAAACAGGAGATGGTGCCTTTTATGGGATAGGTTTGTCAGCCCGACATCCAATGCTCTACAGTCATATGCAGTCTACCTACGGTTTAAAGTGGATTCCGAACTACTAAAAACATCCATGGCATTCCAGGACTCGAACCCTGTGATACCGAGAGTCAGAACCCTGTGGTGGCTATATAGTTTTTTTTTTTTTTGCTGTTATTAAGAAAAGTCACTTGGATGAGCATAATAGCCGCTATGAACATTGACAACATTAGTAAATTGAATTTCTTTATTTAGAACATCATTCGCATTCCAGGAAATGATATTTAAGCAATTATGATGAATTAAGATGCTGTAGAATTATGAATGGTTGACGAAAAAGGTTGCATAAATACATTTAGCTTGAGTAATAGACTGCAGAAAACGTCGTCTCGAAGTCTTCCAATAGGCAAACAACCTTGATTCATCAATTAAGAAGAATTAGAGACTGCCAGTACTTTGAACCGCAGATGAGAATTCAGGTAATTTTGGATAACCTTGTATGATAAGATTGAGTTCCTTAAATAGAGCAATTGGCCAAAATGCCCAATGGTGACAATGAAGGGGCAATTGTATTGTCTTGTGAAGTCTGATTTGCAGGAGTTGGAATGATGCCGCCAACTGCTTGAGCAAACGATCTTGTTGGTGTGACTAAATGAAATGAGTTCGTGTGTTTTTGTGTGAATACATACTGAAGTGCAGGGAGAAGTAGCATTAAACATAATTTGTCCTTTCTTGAGCTGTGGCTTGGAAAAAGCTGGATATCCCCTCCATGAAACAACTATATTCATAATTTAAAACGGTAACAATGAAAAGACTTTTCATTCCTTTGATATCAATATGCCTTTATCTGATGTGTGACCAAAAGTCTTGAGATAATTATTTTTTTTTTTTAAGTTGAATAACAACTAATTTATAATAAATTAATTTAAAAATAAAATTTTATCTAAAATTTCATTAAGCCAAAATTGATCTGATTCCATTTATAACAATTTGTAGTTGTTATATAGGAGTTTAGTGTGACAATAGGTTGGATTTAACTCGAAACACAATAGTTGAAGACGAGTTAAAAATTTCTTTCAACACCGAGAATAGAATGAATAATCTATAGGCAGAAAAATCTCTTCAATTGGTTCTAGAAAGAAAGTAAGAGATGTGTTATCCTTCAGTTACTTTTAAAGCAAAACCGCAATAGCAGAATTTGGGTGTAGTTAAGTGCTTATCATTTAAAAAACAAAACAAGATAATTATTCTTAATTAAATAGTTGGGTATTTAGCATATAAATTATTTCAGTCCACATAAATTAAATTTGAAATCACTTGTATTTAGCAATTTATTTGTTTAGGTCCAGGTTGCTAATTTTCTTGGAGTTCACTAGCCCCGGCGGAGCTACATCTCAGTTATTTGCTGTATGAACAATTGCCCAGAATTTATAAATTTGTAAAAGAATAATTTTAAAATAAACTGTACTTAAAAATATTAATAAAAAAAAATAATAATTTATTTGAAAAAAAAAAAAATCAGAAAAGAGGAAGGAAATTTTCGACAATTAAAGCCTTACAATTAATTTCCGTTTAATATTACAATAATGAATGTAAAAGTCAGTTTTCTGGATTGCGGTGTTTTCATGTTCATTAAGACTATTAAAAATTTAAATGAAAAATAATTAATAAAATCTTTGAGTGGAAGAAGTTTAGATCTTTGTGAAATTCAACATTTCTCATAAACCACTTTACATTTGTAATTTATCAAATTGCAATATTTTTGACTGCATTAAAAATCTTATAGTTAGAATCTGCGGATAAGGCCCAGATAGAGAAAGCTTATGTAATAATTTGTCGGAATAATGCTGTTTATATTTGTGTGTGTATATATATATATACATAAGATGATATAAAATTTATATAAAAAGAGAGGAATAATTTAAATTATTCATTAGTATATAATATTTCAATATTTCTAACACACATCAGACTAAATTTATCTAGACAATTTGCGTTATTTTTCTGTGAATTTACTAAGATATCTTCGATGTAGGATTGATGACAGCAGAATTGTTCATGTGAATTAAATTGCTTATAAAAGAATGCACTTATTATAATTTGTAATCATCATTATGACATTTTGCAGCTAATAAAATATAAGACATATTCTATGCTTTTTTTGTAGAGTGTATCAAATACATAACTATAATTTTTTTTTTTACACTAATTGACATGGATCACAAAATGGAAGTTTAAAAATATTCTCTGTTTTAAAAAATTCAAGAAGTAAAGATGAGTTCTTTCTTGCAATTGTGTCGTTTGTAATGGAAGATTACTAATAATTTGCTATGATGTGTTTTGCATTTACTAAAAATTCTCACAATACGGTATAATTTTTAAAAATAATTTGTTCGTTTTAAAAGTTTTAATACGTGTTCCACGTTGACTAGCTTTTCAAAATATCTGGCAGTAATTTTAATTAAAAACAGCCGTTGCCATACGAGTTCCTTGAACTAGGATTGTTATTGGTCAGAATATTATAATAAACTAGTCTACTATACCATTAAACTGACCAAACTCATAAACACTTATTTTTGTCATGCATTATTATATGAAATAACAATGTCGTTAAAATAAAGAGTACCTTTCTATTTTACAATAATCAAAGTAGGTGAAATATATTTCATCGCATAAATGAAGAGATGCACATTTAAAAAGAGGCTCCCAGATGGTTTTAGAATCCCTGTACTCTAGAAAGTTTATTTTTTCTTTTAGTCCTAATATTTGTCATATTTAATTCACATCGTAACTAAATATATAATACTGTATATTTGTATATTATTTTCATTTTTAAACTTTTGATAAAAGTTCTGGATGCGAAGTTTCGAATGACGCTTGAGACTTCTAAACGTGTTGATATTTCAAATTTCTGCACGCTTGTTTATTAAAAGAATTGTCGGTAAAGGTACACATTTTTCCAAAACATTTATTTTTGATGTTATTAAAGATAAAATGTTCATAAATATTAACTTTTCTTTTGTTGTATATTTTGTTTAGAATTGGGACTCGGCATGAAATCTTTACATGGATCTTAAGGAATGACAAAATGAAAAAATAATTCCTATTTTTTAAACTGGTACGTTAAATTTGAGTGTCTAAATTTAACTTTAAATCAATTATATTATTGTTTCTGAGTATTTTTACTTAGTACTTTTTGTATAATTTATGTAATTCTGTAATATGTTTCACAACTGAAAGATTTATGACACCGTTTATTTTTCTCATTAACTCAGTTATTGTGAATGCAATAAATTGAAATATATTAATTTTGTCTTGTAGATTTATAATGCATAAAAATGCATGCTTTTATAATTTTATTACTTTGCTTTTGATATTATGTGACGTAATTAATTCCTATATCAAATATTGATAACTTCTTCTAAACCTAAAATTTACTTCTAAATTTTATTATACATTTTTAAAGACCTTATGCTGGTGAGATTTCTCCTAGTAATGAAATATTTTCCTAAAAGTTATTTTGATTTTTTTTTTTTTTTTTTTTTTTTTCCCCTGCTTATTAAATTTTTGTTTTCTTGAAAATCAGGTCAATACTTTTTATAAAAACTTTTTAACTTGAACTTTTGCTTTCCTTGGTTTCTGTCATGATATATTAGTTTTATTTTTAAACCATCAAAAAGCTTTCAGTGATATTGTATCATGCAAATTTTGTGTTTATTAATTTTGACTGACATGCAATTTATATTATCAAATCAAGTCTTTAAGTTCACAATTTAAATTTTTGAAAATGTTTTTAATTGCTTGTATGAAAATAAAAATTTCCAAATATGAAATCATGTGTTTTCTGATTAAAAAATTAAAGTGGGATTTTTTTTTATATGAAACTTTTTTTAAAGATTGTTCAGATGAAATATTTAAGTACTTACAGTACATATAAAGTCTATTCAAATTTGAGTTTTAGAAATTTAATTATTGGGAATCTCACTGAAAAAAAAAATGTTTAAAGGTTCATATCTCATAAAGGTGAAAACAATTGTAATGACATAATTTGTTATATCTACAGTAAGTGAGACTGATTACTTATGGGATATTGTAAGCAAAAATAAAGATATTTGATAGTATTCATGCTGAAATCATCAGACTTGAATACATTTTCTTAATTTAATTTAAAAAAAATGCTATATTAAAAAAAAAAAACAAATGTAATTTTTTTTAAAGCATTTTGAGAATATTTTGTTAGAATATTGCTTAAAATTTTGTATTCTGTTACGCTTATTTGTGTAGCTGACTATCCATCCATTCGGTAAGTAAGTGTAATATTTAAAAGTAAGTAGGTGTTTTTTCGTAAGTTTTATAATGTTTTGAAAACGTTTCTGTTGGTTTATTTTATTAAAAAGCAGTATTAATGATTATAAACCTGATTGTAAGTGTAGTTCAAAGAATACAAAGTATATACATTCTATAAAGATTTTATTAGGAAGGATGATAGAATCTATACTTGCCTTCCTTCCTTTCTTTTTTAAAATTTACTTGCCTTTGTTTTGTTTTTACTTCAAAAAAAAATCCTTATTTGATATTGTTCTAAATAGGTTTTTTTACATTTTGTCTCTTTCTTATTGTTTTTCCTTATTAAGTGTTTTAGTTTTCATTCACCAATTGTAAAACATTGATTTTATAAAAAAAATGACATTATTAACTTTTACAAAAATGTTTAATATTATATCTGAAGTTTTTGTTTTTATAAATTGTTTTGAGAAAATTAATTCAATTTAAAAAATTTAATAAAGTTTTTTTTATTTAATGGTATATAAAGGAACAGAAATGCAAGGATTAAAAAATAACTTATATTTTACCCCCTTAATACTATTACAATTGGTATGAATTAAATTGTAAAAAAAAAATAGTAAAATCTAAATAAGTGACAGTTATTCAAAAAATAAATAATTTCTGTTGATAAATAGGAAGATATTATATTTCTTTATGATGAAGCTATATTTTTTTAAACAATTTTTTAATTTAATTGCTTAAGGTTATTTTCAATTTAAAGTTAAAATGGTTAAAAAATTTTAATACATTGAAAGTGGTAAATTAATTGCATATAAATAATTATACTTAAAAAATATACAGCCTTAGATATTGTTTTGAAATTTTTTTCTGATTTGCAACTTATAATTCTGGAAGAATCTTGATAAAAATTTCTAAATGTTATGAATTAAAATTAGTTTATTTGGTTTTTATTTTTTAAACTAATAAGTTTCTTTTTCAAGAAAGAAAAAACTCTTTATTTCCGTATTAATTCATATTTTCATTTTGTAAAATGGTAGTTTTAAAATTTATTTTATTTTATTTAATTAATTGTTGTTAATTTCAAAAGATCTTTTATTGATATTAATTTATTATTATTTGATTCTGCTGTATACAAATATAATTTTTAAGTTTTATTTTTATGGAATAAATATATTTTACATAAGAATCAAATATTAGGAACTGTCTTTCAATTGAGAGAAAGTAAAAAATTTCAAATACCATTGGAGTTCTCCCATCTCTGTATCATTAAAAACATATTTTGAACAAATGAATATCAATTTTTAATTAAATTAATATTCATTTGTTTTTAATATGCTGCTAATAATATTGTAATTGCTTAGCTTTTTAACTATATTGAATAAAGTTCAGGTATTATTTTTCCCAGAAATGAAAGTTTTAATTTTTGTGAATTTGAAATAGTAACTTTTCGCAGAAAGATACTTTACGTACAGTTAAAATGCTTATTAATTAATATTCATGCATTTATAAACATTTGTTATGGTATAGTCAAACTATTTAAGAATATTATTTAAGAAAGAATTCCCCACCCCTCCTTTCTCTTAGGTAGTAATAGCTAACTGTGGGGCCTGATGGCCGAGTGACTAGTGCTCTGGCGCTCGGTGCCACATACTTCAGGTTCAAGCCCCAGCGGTGCCATAGATGTTTGTAGTGGTTCAGAATTCACTTTTAAACTGTAAGTCCCAGTCTAAATGACTGTAGGGTGTCGGGCATAGGGTTGACAACCATACAACATAAAAAAGAAAGCATCTTATATTTCGGAATCTGGGCCTCGGCCCATCATGGTACTGTTGCGCCATTGAAGAAGAATAACTGTGATCTTGAGATCTTAACTTTTTTTTTTTATTATAAATTTTTAAAAGGGAAATGAATGCAATTTGATCAATTATTAATAATTTTTCTTGTAAAATGCATAACTTTTTGTTTGACTTATTATTTTGAAAGGATAAACTGCAATGCATTTCTTTTAGAGATAATAAAGTAAGTAGATCTTAAATGAGTAAAAAAATATCTACAATAACTCATAACATATTTTTGTTCAAAAACATGAGTTTATAAGTAATTATTTTTTTGTAATTTGAACATAAAAATATGGTAATTTTAAAATTCAAATGATTTGATTTATAGTTTTCCAGACAATAAATCAAAATTTCATCTTCTAACATTACTCTAAATAGAAAATTCACTTTAACATTATATTAGAGCCATAGATTTATAAAATATTTATAATCCTCTTTTTAAAGAATATCATCCATCTTGTGTATGTTTGAATTATCGTAAAAAGCTTTTAGATTGAATTTCGTGTGTGTATGACAAACACATGAACACAAACCCAAAAGGAGAACAAACAAGAAGTAAATTAAAAACATGATAATTTTCCATGCTGAAAGCTACTACTGGTATTCGCTGCATATAAATTGTATATCAAAGCCATCATGGTATTCACAAAACTAAAATTTTGGAATGTCTCACTTTCTAACCTCCTCAATAAAATAAAGAAATTTTTCAAGATATGAATTGTGCATAAGTTGCATTAATGAAACTGAAAGTCATTTAATAAAGATCAAAATGTTGAATGGCAAAACTACATTTTTAGATAATAATAAGAAAAGAAATCCACCACAAAATATGAAATGACAGGATGAGAAAAGGTTTCAACTATGAAAATTCGTAAAACCCGATATAAATTAATGAATGTGTATGTGTGAGTGCATATTATCAATGTTTCTAAGTTTATAAAAAATACATGAAAGTATAAAGCAACATATATCAGTCAAGAAGAAGGGGGGAGAAATCTGCATTCTAATAGTACTTAAATTTTTTCTTCCTGTTTTTTTTCTCATATATGAAGATAATTTTGATGGCATGTATTAAATTATATTTGAATTTGGTTCAATTAATTAGTATGATAAATAAAATTGAGTTACTTTTTTTAAATACTGGAAATAGATTAACCTATTTATTGACAATCCAGATCTGCATATAAATACTCTAATAAGAAAATTTTTTCAAAATGTCAAATATATTTTAATAATAAGGAATCAATATGTTGTTTATTTAGCATTGCAGAAACATTAAGAGATACAATACTGCTTTTTTAAGTGTTTGGCTTTGTGCTTTGATTATAGACATAGCAAAAGCCAATCATATCAGGAATTATATCTTTTTTGGATTTGAATGGCGTATTGTATGCTATCAAAGATATTGTAGGAATGAAGACGTCTACTTCTTTGACACAGTTAAAAATAGTTGCTTCTATAAAATTCCATTTCAAGAACTTGATACTAAGACTTGGGACAGAAGAAGAAAAAAGAAAACTAGAATGAAATTCAAAGAACATTCTTTCTCTGAACTTCATACTAAAAGTAGACTTCCATCCCCTCTTTCTAAACTCATTCCTGTGGCTATCAAATTTCGGAATGTCCAGTAGAATGTTCATGAATTGTACCACTGTAATGTAAAGGAATTGGTTATGTACTTCGAGTTGCACCATTGACAACTCCTTCGAGGGTACAATAGTTTAGGATTTAATTGAAATATTTTTATTGGAAAAATAGCAATGCAAATTTTTCTATTAAACAAAATTTGAAGTGATTGCAATTCAGCTGTTAGTATGATTTATTTACTTATTTTATGTCAGCTTGTGTATGAATAGTACAACTGCACAAAAAAAAGGCATCAACCAAAAAAATATCATCAAATTGCCATAAAACCTAATTGGGTAGTTTCGTAATGAATATTGATAATATCCCAGTCAATTTTGATGAAGTTTGTATGTAAATTCTAACAGTGCTTTAGTGGGCACACACAAACTTTGACAAATATGTATATATAAAGATATTTTGGCCTCTGTATATGAAGTCTTATTTGCTTTGTTGTGATCAATTTATATGTCTAAACAAAAACTTTTAATAAATTTATCTTTATAATAAGCATTATCCTCTTATGCTTGTTGGGATTTTGTGTATCTCTCTGAAACATACCGTTAAAACTGCAGCATTTCTTTGTATAATTGTTTAATGTTTGAAACATGATTCTCACAGACGTTGTTGAATTATGTTGGAAATTGATTCCTATGTTCATCACTGAAAGCAGCATAACTCTTGGTAAAGACATCAATGTGTGAATGTTGGAAGTATATCTTGATGTACTTCCATGTTTTTCAACTGCAGCCAAGTTTTTCATAAGCATTATTTATTTATTATTTTATTTTTTTTGAAAGAGTAATTGTCAGCCTTCTTTTTCCCAAATATGACTTTACTTTGAATATTGTGAAAACATTGTTCAAGATTTCAATTGCCTAACATATTAGAAAAAGGAATACATTCAAATTATTAATACTAATTGTTTGAATGTATTCCTTTTGGAGACGCTGGCATATCTGATTGTTGCTTGTTTGATCTTTTCAGTATCATATGAATTTTTTTACATAAATATTGAAGTGCAGCTTTTTTCCCGGTTTATACTCTTTACAATGTCTTTTCACTGTAATTTTAAATGTGGTAGCAGCAGAAAAGTTTAATAGACTTTATGAGAAGTTCATATATTTTGTTACCAGAAACTAAAGCTGTGCGTTTAAGCAATTCCCTTCATTTTTAAAGAATGTCTCTTCTGTTGCTATTCAATTTATGTATATAATAACGATTCTTTGTAAAGAAACTGAGTAAAATCACAATTTTAATATCTTTTTTATTAGCTATTTATGTTTGTTAGGACTAATTATTCTTAGAACATGTTTTAACTTGGTATAAAGTTGAATAAGCTACAAGAGCTCTGCAATAGTGTAATCTCAAAGATTATTTTGGATTAGTCTATTAAACGGCCACACGCATGGTTTGCATAGAATGTTCAATTACTACATTACACTTTCAATGTATGTGCATAATATTATTTCATTTTCACTGTTGAAAAAGATTTTCCAATTGTTTCCAAAATTTAAAAAACTTGCTACATTGACAAGAAAGTTTTGTTAATATGACTATAATTAAAAGTTTATAGTTGCCACCTATGAATAAAAAGAATGAAATTAAATTCATATTGTGAGGTTGTGTGTGCTGTACTAAAAAGGACAGTACATTAATGCTAAATACTCTGTGAGGTTCACTGTTAATACTATAATCAAAAGTTTCCAGGATTAATTTTTAAAATTTATTGGAATTGCTTTCAAAGTATTCTCTTCCTGCATTTATAAACTTGCCCCTATGTTCAAACAGTTGTTGAAAAACACACTTTCATCCTAATATTGAAAACTATCATCAACTGTATCATTGTATTTTGAAGGACCTCCTCAAAATTTTAGTTTGTCCCTTCGGTTTCATTTTCAGCCTAGGAAATAAGTAAAGTCCCCTGCTACAAAGTCAGTTATGAGTATTAGATGGGGGAGGGGGTGTTCAAAAACACAATATTCTCATAATATAGTTTTTAGCCATTAGTCGTCAATATAAATCTTTTTGTATTGTTGTAAAAAAAAAAAAAATATTCGTTTTAGGCCGATTTTTATAGTTCTTTCCTTGTTTGTAACATCTTGGAAGTGATAGAAAGTAAAGTTTCTTATTCCTTTCAAATTCAGAGGAATTCATTATAAATGACTATATAAATAAACAACTCAATTGACTCGCAACAATTATATAGTCATTTCAGAGGTATATATATATATATAGCAAATATTTTTATCTATATCTGACATGTCAATAGTCAGATTATAGAAATTCGAACTTTGTTTTTGTTCAGAAATTTTGAAACCATATATTAGCAAACATAATGTATATGAAAGAATTAGGAAGAGTGCTGTAAGCACTTTCGTGTGATGTGTTGACATATGCAATTTTATAGATTGTTAATGTTTGTTCGCATAAATATCTTGTTGAATGTGTTCATGTGTATTGTGAGGGTGACCATTATAGTGGTCATCTTCTTTCATGAAATGCTAGTTCCAGTGGCATACTGGTGGTGTTTTTCCATTACCTACTTCTGTAAGCTTCAGCCAACTCTGAAGTGTTTAAAAACATGTTTTTGTAATAAAACTCAAAATCTTATATTCTATAGTTGGCATTTCAGAGTTTATTAGGAAAAAAAAAACTTGCTCACTTATGATGGCTATATCATTCACAGACTGAAGCTGTCACACATGGTAATTCTTGCATTAATGCTAATCTTACAACAATGAATTTTTCACTTGATTTACTAGGTATATCAGTTCCAGGAATATTTTCAGTTTTGTAGTATAACATCCAATCAATGTATGGAACATAAAAACTCAATTTTCATGTACAGAAACAATCTATGAAGTGTAACTTCTCTGTAAAAAAAGAAATATCTGTTGAATAATAAGATGAGATTTTATTCATTGTCTTCTGCAGAATATTTTTGACATAATTATCAAATTAAAAAAATATGCTTTTTCTAATTTTAATTATATAGGATGCTACCTAAATCATTTTTATACTGGATATTTTAGTACATATAGCAGAGGTTCCAACCCTGTCCCCACTAACAGTTGTATGTGTGTGTGACCACAATAAAAAAAGTTATGCTTTTCGGTAAAATATTTTGTAAATACTTTTATAGTTAGAAATTAAATAGGAAATGTAAACGTATTTGAAAAAAAGTGTGTTTATAATTATAAATTTTAATTTTAACTAGGGTTACCAGATTTCCCGGGTATGACCGGGATTGTCCCCAGTTTGAAGGTATGGTATGGAACTCAAAGACTCAATTTTCCTATTCAGAAACAAAAAAAAAAATCTTATGAAGAATAGCTTCTTTGTGAAAAAAAAACTTAACATTTATTGTATAAGATATTTGATGCATTTTCTTCTCTAGAATATATTTTGACTTAATTATTAATTTTATTCCCTTAGAAATATCTAACATATTCAAGTATTGCATTAACTCAAATTTAAAAAAGGAAAAAAAGCATTGTTATGTATTGTCTAATTTTATTTATATAGAATATTACTTCAATCATTTTTATATTTGGTGAAGTGGCTACTGTTCACATCGCATTTACTAAGGTCGCTAAAAGAGAATAATAAAACATTGTGATATTTTCATTGATTTACAGGCAACTATTAATGCAATTTCTTCAATCCTGCATTCTAAGAATAAATCTGTTCATAAATGCCAACTATTGACTGATTTTTGATAGCTGGTGGATGCAATGTTATCCTGCAGTGGATACAAAGTCACTGTAGAATCACTGGTAACAAGTTTGCAGATACTGTTGCTAAGGCCGAATTTAACCTTCTTCAACCAGATCCCTTTGTCTGCTATGCCATTAAGAGAATTATTACAACTAGATTTAAGGCCTGTTATCGTGAAATTATTTTCAATTCTGTAAGTGGGAAGATTTGGGGTTCTTTATTGGATAATCCCATTCCTTGTGATCTGGCTAGACCTGCTGATGTTACTGGACATGATATAAGAAACACCTTTACAGATTTAGACTGGCAGGCTCTCCATCTTACCTACTTTGCTTGACAAAATTCTGACATGGGTGGAGATCACTTGAATTACTGTCCTGGACTTTTGTTTTAAATACTGCAAAAGACTATAGTTGTTTTTATGTGGGATTCTGAACTGTATTAGGCTGTTGACAGTCATTCCTAGGTCTGGTGTAGGATTGAAAAAAACAACATTTATATTGGGTATCTTATTATATACAGCAGGGGACCACAAACCACCAATGGTTGTATGTGTGTGACCAGGATAAAAAAATATTGAAGTTTTCATTAAAATGCTATGTAACATTTTTATAGTTGTTAGTTAGAGAAATATAAGCGTATTTGTTTGAAAGAAATATTTGTGTATAATATGTTTTATCATTTTAACTAGGCTTACCAGATGTCCTGGGTATGACTGGGACTTTCCCCAGTGTTAAGGTATGGTTCTGGCCAGTTTGCCATTTTGTTTCGGTTATTTGTTAAGAAAATTTTTAAAAATGTCAAATATACACACTCTAGAAATAATTTGTAAGACCTTTTCTGCTGTACTATATGCCACTGTTCGTAGATGGGGGCATACGCAGAGTATAATTGTTTATGGTGTGTGCCATGTATAAAGGGGAATCCCCATTTAATTGTTATTTCCTTAAATATAATTTTATATTTATTGTTAATTACTTGCTCATATTTTTAATATATACGTCTCCTACTTTATGTCTAATACTTCATTGTTTTTATATACTTTGCTAATTTAATCCCAGAATGAGTGATTCAAGTAAAAAACTTATAATTTTAATAGTGCTTGGGACGAATCATATTGTTTCATCAATTTTAAAGATCAATGTATTTGTTGTGTATCTGTGGCGATGTAGTGTTGAAACGAACGTCACTCTCAGATAATTCATACCACTATTAGTACAATCTCTCCACTTCAGCTAAAATGAAAATTTGCTATTGTATATTAAATTAGGTTGACTATTAATCAAAACTGTCTGGCTAATAGTCAGTTTTTACTGAACCTGCAATAAAATGTAAAAATGCCTCTATTGCTTTTTTCAAAGTTTCTTGCATGCTTGCAAAGAATAAAAAACCTTTTCAGGATGATGAATTACTAAATGATGTATTTTTTATTGGTGCTGATTTCTTATTTGAAGAATTTTCTAATAAGCAAGAGAAAATGTCAGCAATATAAGACTTGCAGTTACCAGATAATACCATCACAATATAAATGCATGCCATTTCAAAAGACATGCAAACTTTAAAAGACTTAACTTGGAAATATGTTAATGCATTGTATATTTTAAATATGTTTTCACTGCAACTTGAAGAGCCTACATATATATTGGACACTTAACAATTAGCAGTTAAGTTGAGAATGGTAGTTATTACTTTACTATAAAACGAAAACCTACTGAAAATATTACCCATGAAAGGATCAACAAGTGATAAGGACATCTATAACATATTTACAGCATATGCAAAGTTAATAGAATTGCTAAGGACAAGCTATCAGGGATTATTACTGGTGGACATCATCAATGATTGGTAATATTAATGAATTTATTGCCCTCTGTAAGAAAAAAAGTTTTTACAAATTTTGTCATTTTATTATATCATCCGCCAAGAAATTTTGTTTGTAAAATAGTGCTCTTCAGGACACTTTATGAGAATAATTACAAAAGTTGTGAAAATAATTGCAATAGTTAACCTTTTTTGTAACACTGCCTTTTCCTGATCTCATTCCACATGCTGAAGAGTGTTGGCTAAGTATTGGTAAAGTTTTTGCAAGATTTATAAATTTAATAAATTATTTCAGTACCAAGAATCGAAATTTTTTTGAATTAATGGAATTTAGCTGGCTGGCTAGTTTAGGCATAATTAAGGAAATAAATTATTTAAACTTGGAGCTGTTAAATTGTTTTTAAGCTAAACTGGTTTTGACGATATTATATTTGCAGATGAAATCACTGTTACATTTCCATAAAAAAAAAAAATGTTTGTCAAAGCTGAAATTGTGTTGTCTTCATTTGTTATCAATCGTAAACTGCTTTAAGACCAATTTGAAAACTGATTTCAACTGTTTAATATTATCAAGCCAATGATTACCTTTTTAATCATCCTTTTACTTGTCATGTTAATGTAACATACATTGCAGAGTTTATTTAAGCAAGAACGGAAGAACAGGAACTAGAAATTTTGAATCTTCAAAATGATATTATAGTTTTCAGAGGAAACCTTGTGGAATATAGTTGACTTATCAAATTTCAATTCTAAAATCCTAATTGTTTAGCTCCACATACTTGTGTGAATCATTGTTTTCAACAGTGCATGAAAACATTTAAATGTAGGTCTGAACTAAAGATGAACATCATCTTGATGATTGCTGATAAACAGAAATGTCATGATATTCTTCTAATTATGAAGCAGTGGGCATTGAACTATAATGCCAATGATCATATTGGCTTTAAGAATTAATTTTTTATAAAGAATTTTCATAAAAATGAATTAAACCCTAACAAAATGTATATTTTTGTCTGTATTTTTTAGTAATTATTTATTTTAGAAAAAAAGACAATCAGTATTTTTTATTTTTTAAACTATATTTTTAGAATAATTTTTTTGTGTATTATTAACTATGCCTACATGCCGGTATTCTATAATGTGCTCCTTAAAAGGTTTGGAGCTTCCTGATATACTGTATTTAAAATATTTATTCTGCTTTTTAATGATAGTTAATGTGTGTATCAAAAGGTTTAATTCTAAATAATTTAGTACTAATACTTTATAAGCATTGAATTTGTTATAGCAAACAAAATGGATGCAAAAAATTATTTTAATTACTCTGGGTTAAAAAGCACATTAAAAGTGTAATTTTTTATTGAAATAAGAATTTTAATATATTTATAAATGTTTAGTATAAAGTAGTTTAGTATATTTATAAATGTTTGTTTTTATAATATAAATATTTTATTTTCATATGATTTGAATATAATTTTCAGTAAAATGTTTTGTTACCTTAAAAATAAAATAGTTGAAATATTTATTTTAAATATAAGTAATGTTAAATTAATATATATATATATATCTTTTGTTTAGATGTGTAATTTTAAAGAGCAGTGTAAATTTGATTCATTAGTTAAAAATTAATAAAATTGATATTTAATATTTTTAGTGGATATAAAATAGTGTTTTTTAATCAGGCCTGTGAAAGCATTTTAGGATGTTTGAAATTTCAATAAGAAAATATTAATTTATCTATCTGCATAATTCTAAATATTTGTAATAACCTTCCACCTTATAGAGAAACGTATAGGACATCTATGGCTACCCATTTTGATTATTCTGGATATTAACTTTTCATATTAATATGCCTGTTGTGTTATTTGAACATTGTTTTTTATAGTCAAAAACATTAATTATTTTTTTTTTTCAATTGTGAATATACTTAAATTTTCTTGTTTTCTGATAATTTTTGTTGTGCATTTGCTGGTGTAGTGTGTGTTTCTTCAAAGGGAATTCACTTGAATTTAATTTTTGCTGAAGTTATTCCATTTTTATTGATGCTATTGAAATGAATGTCTGTATATATAAAAAGGTTACCCATTTTTTATATTGTAAAATGTGAAGTGTGTTACATTTCACATTACCTCTATTATAACTGATGCTACTTGTGTTTGTTGTACTTTTAAGTAAAACAGACATTTATATTATGTGTGGCGGTTAGAAACTCCCTTAAAAGTTTTAAAGTACTCAGATAAACATAATGAAAAAATCATTCAACATATATATTTAGTACTTTTTATAAATATTGGATGCAGTTCATTACTCTCATTATTATACTAATATTTCAAATAATAGAATTATGAAATAAAATTGAGGCATGAAGCAAAATGAAATGGTAATGTGAATTCAAATTATAGCTTAAAAATTTCATTCAACATTCAAAGTTATGTAGGGGGTAAAACTGATGTTCTTTTTTAGTTATTTCTTTTATGTGTCTTTCAGCTAGCTGTATTTGCCAATTACACATTCAATTTACTGATAATCTTTTCCTTTTTTTATCAGAATCCAAATAGTCGGGAGGGAGGGGGTAATTTGCCCTTGCTACGTTCTTCAGGACAATTGTGATATTACTACTTCTTGTATCAATTGTAACAAATTATTTGTTTTTAGCATTTTTCTTTAAATTCTCTCTGAAATCAGCAAATATTTAGTAATTATAAATGAATTAATGAATGAAATGAATGGAAATTTAAATCTTTTCTTTTTTACAGACATCATCTATAAAATATTATTTGATAAAACATATGCATGTGGATTTACCTAATTAAATTCCTATTTTTTAATCATTAAGCTCTATCCAGCAATCATATTGAAGACTTTAAAAATATAATGATGAAATTAAAAAAGATTTTTCTTTTCTGTCAGCCTATTCTAAGTAGGAAATCTATTTTATAACTCATCATCTTATTTCATATGTTTATATCAGAGTTGAATTCAATTCTAGAATCTCAACAAAATGTCATTATGATTTTAATTATTTTCTGTTATTCATCTGCAATCTTATTTGAAAATTTAAAAAAAAAAAAAAAAATTTTATTCAGCAACAATCAATGCTTATATAATTACCCTTAACATATGTATAACAAAGATTCATCTAATGCATAATAAGATGAATATTATTACCTTTCATATGTGGCATATATATATAGTTTTTATTCATAAGGCTTTTAAAAAATTTCTTTAAAAATTCATAATGTTTTTTTTCCTTCACAGTTAATGTAAATATTCATAAAACAAAAATGCTTGTGGAAGTTGGTTCAAGGCAACATTCTCGCTATACACCATCTACTGGGATGACTCCCAAAGTACTGTGTGAACATGATGATCTTGCTACAAGCCTGGTTCTTGATCCTTATCTTGGTTTTACAACTCATAAAATGAATATCAGGTAATCAATATTTAAATTTATTGTTAGTTGTTTCATTAAATATAAATGGACAAAAATATGTTCTAAAACATATATATTAATATATATTGATATTTTTAATTTCAGTTTTACACCTTTTGATGTCGATAGAGGTAAACTTCTCCAGACTTTAATGGATTTTACAAATGAGCAAGATTATGATAAAGCTTATAAATCATTGACTGCTTGGGATTGGTTCTCTAGATACATAATGTCAAAACCAAGAAATCAACAAGCTACTTTAAGGGATCATGTGAGTATTCTTAATATTTTTCATGAAATTTTATTCTTGAAACATATAATTAATTTCTTCACCATTACCAAAGTCAATATTTTTTCAGAATTATTAAAATTGTCATAATTCATAACAAAAATCCTGTGTAATTTGTACTGTTTTTTTTTTTTTTTTTAAATTTTTAAATTTAATTCATTTATAAAATTATTTTTCCCCTTTCTTAATGAGAGTATACTTTTAGATAGCTGTTTTCAGTGGAAATGAAATTTTATTCATTAAATTGTTAATTTTATTTTATTTTTCATTTATTTATTTTTGCTTCAATTTAAATTTATATAAAATTTATGCAGGTTAAGAAAAATACTGTATATAAAGAAATAATACGCATAATTTAATGAATAGATAATCTTGTATTAAAATGAATAGTATTATAGTGAATTTTTACAAGATTTTAGAAATATATTTTCCATTACAGATTTTCAGATATCTAAGAATATTTGATAAGGAATCTGGTTTCCGTGTTTGCATTTGTGAGAGGTATTCTTTGGAAGGAAATGTTGGAGCAAAAGTTTGTGCAACTAAAAAATGGTAATAATAATGATTTAAACTTTTAATTTCTCTAATTAATTAAGTTGAAAGTAATCTACATTAAAATTTTTAAATATTCAATAATAATATGAGTTGTGTGTTTTGGAGTATATTTAGGAAATACTCATTACAATGAAGAGTATTTCATAAATATACTCCAAAACACAAAAAATTTTTGTAAAATTCAATTATAAGCTTTTTTTTTTTCCCAACTGACGAAAATTATTTGTGGTAAGTTTGTTAATGTTCTACTTTTTTCCTCCTAGGTATAAAAATGATAAAATGCCCTTCCTTGTTGGCTGCATTGCAGAATTAACAGAAAAAGAAGAATCAGAATTACTTCATCCTGGAAAAAATGATTTTAGTGTTATGTATTCATGTAGGAAAAACTGTGCACAACTTTGGCTTGGACCTGCTGCTTTTATTAATCATGATTGTCGACCAAACTGTAAAAGTATGTAGAACAATGTTATAAAATGTTAACTACATATACATGTATGTTATCTAAATAATAATTTTTAATCAAATAATGTGCGTGTTGTTAATAAAAGTTTTATAATTATGCATTTTTAACTATGTGTTTAATTTGTAGTTTGTTCCAACTGGCCGTGATAGTGCATGTGTTGAGGTATTAAGAGATATTGATGCTGGAGAAGAGATAACATGCTTTTATGGTGAAGACTTCTTTGGTGATAATAATTGCTATTGTGAATGTGAAACATGTGAAAGGTAAAAGTTTGTTTGCTGATGAAGATGTTTTGTTAAATTTCCCTCTTGTATGCTCTACGTTAACTATTGGATAACTGTTAATTTCTCTTACATTTAATGCATACGTTTTAACTTCTAAAGAAACAAATTTTATTTTCTTAAAAAACATCCATTTCTTTTTGTATTATTTTGCAATATTGTTCATAAATTTAAAATAGGGATGAAAAACATATTTATTGTTTTTTTTTTGGTTTGATGTTACATATAAAAAATATTTTAATTGCATGTGTAAATTATGTGTTCTTTTTATGTTTGAAATAGCATAATGATAACTATAAAGAGTTGGCCTATTTACATGGGTATCCAAAAATTAAGCAACTAACAGGAAAAATATATTCATTGAGAACAGCAGGTGTAAATTTTGAATTCATCATCTTATTTTTGCAAGCATGACGAAGTAGTCAGCAGTATATGTCTTACCAGTAAGGTTATAAAAAGAAATGTGTTGGTATTTAAAAAAAAAAAAAAGCTTGTTGTTGGCATATTCTTTATTCGTGTTTTAGATGTCAGAAAAATTGTTTAAATAGGTAAATTGTAAGAAATATGTTAATAGTATATGAATAATGCTAGACAGTGGGAGATATTAAGAAAGCTGGCAATGTTAGGAAGTAGCTTGTAAAATCAGTACCAAAGTATAGGAAGGTTTTATGATAAGTGTAGATGACTATTCAGAATGGCTGTTTTCTGCTTTTGCAAGCATAACACCACAGATCAGTCACTGCACATGAGCTTGCTTCCAACCTTGCAATGCTAGAAAAACTGTATTTGGATTTCTTTTAAAGCAACACATAGAAGATGCTTTTTAGATTGGGCTAGGTATCGCAACAACAATAGGGTATCATATTCTTTACTGATTAGTCCCATAACTTACAGGCATGTTACTGATTTGGGGGCCTTGGAACTTGGATCAGGCTGGTAATATCCATGAATTGCACATTTACAGATGCAGTGGTTTGATGATTTGTGTTATCATTAATATTAGCTTCCACACCGATCTTCACATTTATTCCCTTGGTAACCACTTATAGCACAAGATAGAGATAAACATCCTTAAGCAATATGTTTGTCCATTTCTTGCAAACATAGATTTTGATTCTGTTTTTATGTAGGATAATACTAAAGTTCATAGACATTGTTTTGTATGGAATGGCCATTATTACTACTTGATTAGAATGTCATTAAATATATACATTATATGCTAGTGATTATTTAGTTATCATTAATATTAGCTTCCACACCGATCTTCACATTTATTCCCTTGGTAACCACTTATAGCACAAGATAGAGATAAACATCCTTAAGCAATATGTTTGTCCATTTCTTGCAAACATAGATTTTGATTCTGTTTTTATGTATGATAATACTAAAGTTCATAGACATTGTTTTGTATGGAATGGCCATTATTACTACTTGATTAGAATGTCATTAAATATATACATTATATGCTAGGGAGGCATTTACATTCACTCCTAGACCCATTAACAGTGTATCTTCACCTTGTGGGGATATAGCTACCCTAATCTGTCACAGATAACTTACTTTTTGCATGAATCAACATTGTCGAGTGTGTATTATCGACAGAAGTAATTTTCTGTGTTGACAAACATCTACTATTGAACTCCTTTTCGTTAACATCCTTTCAGTGGCATAAATGTTTGTTAGTGGTTCAGAATCTATGTTAAACTGTAGGTCCCAAAAGTGTGCAAAAAAGTTAGTTAGAACGACTAACCAAACCAAACCTTTTCATTAATCCTATTTTTGTGTTAACTTTTATTATAATTAAGTACTGGACATTTTTATATATTTTGTATACTACCCTATAATCTGTGGAAATTTCTTTAATTTCTTATACCCCCCTTCATGTCTTGTGAGAGATTCATGCCTTGTGCATAGATTATTTTAATTATTTTTTTTTTTTTTTAGTGTCATTGGATTCAAATGTATATTAAGAGTTTAAAAAAAAGTAAAATTTAAATATAAAAAAAAAATTTCAGGTCTTAAAATGATAAATGGTTTTCACTTTTATCTGTTTGCTTAATAGTTGAACACTAGTATACTACAGCAAATCATTCAATTCCTCAAGAGATATTTACCACTATTTTTAATATGATTAAAAAAAAGCTAGTTAGTTCTAAGATTTTTTACAGATAACTGCTAATTTTTATGTATCTTATAAATATACAAATCCATTTGTGCTGGTAATTGTTTTTCTCTGAAAAAGGCCTTAAAAAATTTTAAATACTGAAGTATTTTTCAGTTATCTAAAACAAATAAGAAAGATTTAGGCAATAACTAGTTTTCATATTTTTCACTCAGTAAAAATATCTCAAACCTATTATTTCCTTCAAAATAGACCTTATATATTCTCTAATTTGCACTAAAGTTATAGCTTAAGTGGAATGTGTTTTAAAAATCCTTGACATTCTTTTCAACCAAGCCATACATACTGAGAATTCAAAACTGATTGACATTGAAAAAAAAAAAAAAAATAGTTGTCTATGAACTTTTGATTGTACTAAATTTAATAATATCTTCTATTAAAATTTAAATAAGCTATTTCATAAAATGTATTAAATAATTAAAAGATAAATGTGTTATGTTATTATTTGAAAATAGTATAGCCTTCAAATCTGAAGAACTTAGACAACTGGGTGACTAATGGGTCTTTAGTAAAAAAGGATTCTTTTTTTCCTAATGTATGATTATTTTTATTTTATTCTCTTCAAAAAATGTAAAATGTTAAGAAGTTCTATTTTTTAAAATTTTGTATATTTTTGCATATAAAACATGTATATAAATATAAAATGTATACATTATTTTTGAGTTTAATAGACTTAAATTATTGTAATTGTTATCTTTTTACATTGAAAGTTTTTAATTAATTTTGTTATTACAGAAGAGGACGGGGTGCCTATAGCGCTAAAACACCAAAACATGATTTCTTATTGGAATCAAGGCTTGTGTATTGTTTGCGAGAAACTGACAACCGACTTAATCGCTTCAAAAAACAGGCTAACACTACTGAAAAATCAGTAGATATAAATGATATGTTAGCCAATATGCGTGGTATGTTTTAAACTAAATGATTTTATTTAAGTTTTGCTTATATTGATTTTATTTTATGAATTTCTGTTTTTGCCTTTAAAAAAAAAAAAAGCAAATAAAATAAAGCAGATATTTTAAATGTTAAAGTATTTTGAAATAAAAAATAATACAAGGAGGAGGTAGTATTCACAAGTTGACATACTTTGAAAGAAATTATCAAATTAATACCAAAAATTTATTTTTAATGAAGTGTTTAATTATTGAACTGCTCAAGTATAAAATTAGTTTTTAGATATCTGCAGATCTTTAAATATATTTTAAATCAATGAATTATTAACTAACTAGTCATTAACTTTTTTTCTGATTTTCAAATACTATTATGTTGCTTTTTTAAAGTGTTGAATTTGTTTTATATTTTAATAAATGCAATGCTGATTCTAAATTTCGTAATAAAAAGATTAATAATTAATGAGACAATTAATTTTCTCATTAATTATTAATCTGTATTACCTATATTTTAGATTCAAAAGCAAAAAGTAATCCATGTCGCAATATCATGCCTATGCTAGATTCTCAGAAGAAAAAAATAAAGAAGAATTGCAGGCGAGCCAATAATAAAGTGAAGGAAAATTCAACTGTTCAGATGGATAGTAAGAAACAAAATGAAAATGATCAAAAAACTATTGATATAGGTAGCATGCCAAATAGTTATAATAACAAATTGACAGAAATGGAAAGCCATAAGAACGAAAATGTGTTACAGTCTGAGGATGATCCAATTTCTGAAAACTCTAATGAAATTGATGAAACTCTGTCTTTTAAAAATGAATTGGATAACCAACCTCCACTTTTGATGCAATCAGATTCCTTGGAAGCTGCTCTGTATGATATCTCTTCTCCAAGTTCAAAGTGTGCAGAAACTGTGAAAGTTGAAAATACCACCAATGAAACTTATGAACTTCTTTTCAGTCCTCCAACACCTAACACAGCAGTTGAACAGCATATTGTGTATCAAATCCCTGAATCTCTTAACCATCCACAGCTCATTACCACAGAATTTGAAAGTATTTCTGACCCAAATCCTGTGTCTTTTGATGGTTCCCATTTATTTTCAACAAACATTACTACTCATTCTGACTCTGATCCTCTAGATTGCTCTAAAATATTTTATACTCATATAGAAAATGCTATAAATCAAGATTCTAGTAGTTGTTCTGAAAATGGGGAGTTGGATGTAGTGCATGTGGAACCTGTCCCTCCAACCAATAGTAAATATCAAAGTGACTCGGGAATTGGCTCTGAGAGCAATGATTTCCCCATGGACTTCTCTACTGCACAAGATACTGTGATAACATCTGTTCCAATGAATGACACTCAAGAAACCGATCTGTATCCTAGATTAGAAAACAGTGGTCACATGTCTGTACCTTTAGCTATGAATGAACAGCAAAATGACAATTTACCCATTTTGGATCCAATAAATGAAAGTTCAGAAGTGCTTTTGTCGCATATGAAAGAGACCTTGAGAGCAATTACAGAGAAAAATCACTCACCTGAAACAGAATTCCTAAAAGACCACAGTCTTTCACAAATGAATGGAGATGTAGGTGTAGAAGCATCATATCCGTCCACCTTTAAATTAAAGTGGACAAGTGATAAACCAAATGAGTTAAAATCGATTCCTGTAATCGAACAGGATAACTTTCCTCCTCCTGGACGCTCAAAACTGATTCTTCGTATCAAGAGAACTTACTCGGGCATTATTTATTCAACTACCAACCCTTTTGGACTCAGAAAACCTGAGCGACTTGAAAAATATAATTCCAGACCTGGTGAAAGCTTCTCTCGTAATAGCAGTAGTAGGTACAAGAAGAAAAAGAGCAAACACAAAAAGCATCGGCACAGAACTGAAACAGATCGTCATGTGAAAGTATTAAAGCGAAAATCCCCGGACTCATATGAAGTCTATGATCAGACTTATGCAACAAAGAGCAATACTGTGAATGATAAAGGCTTTTTGGAATTTCTGAAACGGGTTGGAGATGTGAAATATAAACGAATTAAGTTGAAATATGGAAAGAACAACACATTAAATATTGACATTCCACCTACAAAACTTAAAAAAGTGTCTTAATTTTTAATGTAAGATAATGTATTCATTCTTAAAAAGTTTTTATAGCAATATTGTTTATTTTATATAGTAATTTTTATTGTGCATGAAACACTGCCATTATATGGTTCTTAAACTGACATTTTATTTGTGTGCATGTGCAAGATTTTTTTTTTTTTTTTTTTTTTATCATTTCATACATTCTTGATTTCACTAAAGTTAAAGATTAAAACACACAAAAATATGCATTTATTGTTTGTTAAAAGCAAAGACATTCCTCTTTATGCAATATTTATATATTTATTATTTTTGAAAATTACTTTCATTAAATTAATTTCTTCACGATTGTTTGAATTGGCAATATTTAATTCATAAAGCTTTAATCATTTTTTAAAATTTATTCTTTAAACAATAAAGATAATTGTACTTATTGCAATGCTTGATTTTTAATGAAACCCTAGTTACATTTAGGATCAAAACAGTCTATTATGAATTTTTGATATTGCCTTAATCATATCATTATCTATCATTTAAATGAAATATACTGTACAGTTTGAGAACTTGAATTGCAACTCTTTGAGGAATTGAACTGTGTTGTAAAAACATTTTTACAGGCACAGTTTATTTTATCTATTTATTCTATGTTTAATTTATGATTACTGCCACTATTGTACTATTCATCAATGTTATTTTATATGTTTGTATTCATTTTTAATGTGATCGAGTTGTTTTTTAGGGGGGGAGGGGATTATGTTTAGAATTTTTTTTGATGATTATTTAAAACTATTCCTTGAATGATTTGAAATTTAAAATATTTGTAATAAATAGTATGTTAAGTAATATTATAATTTTGTATATAATTGTAATTTTTCTGTCCTTAGAAACATAATGTATTAAATTTTTAGCTGATTCTATAAAATGTATCTAAGTGAATGAATTAATGGTTTTTATTGTTATTATTATTTTAATTGAAAAGTATTTAAGTTTACTTGTAAAGCTAATAATTACCTGCAAATATTGTTAAAACTTCATGATTTTATTTTCACTGAAAAATATTCATATATCACAAGTAAATATGAGAGTGTACAAAAGAAAGTATAATTTTGTGTTCACATAAAATAGGGCTTTCAGTTCCATCATTGTACATCCAAATAATATGTGCATCTTTATAATAAGGACATCATGCAATGTTTAAAATTATTTTAATACATCCTGGGCTTATATCTATTGCATGTATCACACTGTAAATACTGAATTACATAATTTACTTTTAGCCACTTTAAACATTTAGGGTATTGGTTCATGTCATGTAACATTTATTTTTTCATTATTTTATGCAGGCTTGATTGGAAATTTAAAATAATGAAAATCATTGATATTTTTCTGTACTTAGTCATTTTCTGTTTGGAACTTACATGGAAAAAAGATCTGTTACAAAAATTTAAGAAATGAAAGCATAATTTAATGCTTTAAATTTGGTCATTCATTTCAGTAATGTGAAATGATACCTGTTTCTTTCCTCCTGATATATGAGCCTCATATGTTTTAAAGAATTTGAAATCATGAGCACAAATGGTATAAATTAATAAATCATACTGTTGTGCTAGATGTTTGTTTTGTATATTGTGCTATTTTTTATGCTCATAAATAAACTACTTTTAATCTGTACGATTACTTATAATTTTGATTTTAATACCGAGTTTGAACAAACCTGTCAGTTTACGTAACTTCACGTATTTTTTCATGTTTTGCTTCTTTTTTATATAAAATAAAGTATTACTTATTTATTATCTTTTTTTTTTTATTTGTACTGGATAAATCAAAAATTTCTTTTTTTTTGTATGTATTTTTGTAAAATAATTACTATTGTTCAGTATGTATTTGTATATTTAAGTTATTGTTGCATGAAGTTGTAAACTGTTGTGGAAAAAAAAATAATCCACTTGCTGAAAGTATATTTCAAATTTTTAAAATAAATGTTTACAACTATGGTCTTTCTAAAGTATTATTCTCATTAATTTCTTCATTTGTCAATTAATTATTCACCGCAGAGATTACTGTAAACCATATTCTATAAAAGATTGTATGTATATTAAAATTTCAACTGTTTTTGTTTAATCGTACATCCATCCACAAATAAAATGCATTTCTTTTTCTAATACATTTTCAATAGTAGTTTTGTAATTTTAGGTAAATTAATTGAAAACTTGTAAATGGAGAATTTTTTTAGTATTAGACTATCAAAAGAGGAGCAGAAAATTAAAGTATGAAAAATTTATTCCAACTTTAAGCTGGAGCTTCTCAATGGCATGAAAGTTGACAAAATTTATAAATTTGATTGACAGTTTATTTTCTAAATTTAGAATTTTAACACTCATGCAACAAGAATTTTATTCAAAGTCACAGTCTTAGTCATTCAAAAGTTTATCTGTATTTAGTTCAAAGCTTTTTTTTTCACCTCAAATCTTTGAGAGGAGTTTTCTTTTTCAAAATATCATTGTTTAATCCCATATACTGTAACCTATCTTTAATCCAGCATGGTTGAACCATGGCCGTGCTGGATTATCATTTGTCAATATAGTTTTAAGGGGAATATCAAAGATAAAACTTGCATACATTCAATGTGTCTATGTACATTCTGAACCCATGTAGACAATATAAATCCAAAAATGCAAGCAGAGTGTCGCCATCTGACGGTTAAAGTTAGCAAAATGCCCTAATCCATATGAAAACGGGATTCAATCTGTGCCAGATTAAAAGCATTTTACTTTACTTAATATTAAAGAACTTTCAAGACCAGTTGAAATCTGAATATCAATTTAAAACTAACAAAATTTTATAATTTTCTGAGTTGTCTAATAATTTGGATTTAAAGCGCTTTATTTGAGGTAAAGAAAGATTTGGTAAGAGTTGTTCATAACTGATTTGTAATTTCTTTACTAGAGTTAATAGGTGCTGTTTTTGAATAGATCATTGTATAAGATAACACAGTGTTATTCCAGTTTAATTGAAACTAATTAAAATTTTATGTTTAAAATGATGAATAGATAAATATTTTGTATAAATGGAAAGTAATTACTGAACATAAGATCCTTTTTTGTAAAACATAATTTTTTTTTTTTACTCAACGAAAATTTTATTTTTTTTTTAGGTTTCAGTGAATACTACTTTTAATGAATATTTAAAGAAAAAAATAAATGAATTATATAAAATATTTTAGGATTTCCTAATTTTAATCAGCATTTGTTGGAGTGGTCATCTTGGAAATTTTCCTGTATTAAGGAAATTGTTGACATGTTTATCAACATTACATTGCTAACCAGTAAAAGTGCTAAAATAGGATATATATGGTAAATAGTCTTTTTTTGGGTAAATAAGTATCATTTCAGATCTTTAAGGCTGAAGCATAAGAACTTAATATTCAAAGAGTATCAAAATTTTAAATTGGAAGAATGTTCATCTTTACAAATAAAGAGTTGGCAAATGCCAATTTTTTTCTTTTTAACCTTTTAAAGAAACTATTGTTCTAAAGGAAAAATACTAAATCTTAATTCTCAAAATTTATCTTGTCTTGAATGGCATATTCAGGCTTCATTCTTTTAATAATTTGTACCAGAAGTGATTCTGTTCTGAAAATATGAGTGCCCATTTCGAAAATTTGACACTTCTCTAAAAAATTTCTTTTTGCCCGAGAATGTTTGCTTCACCTTTACTGAAATAACTGTAAAAAAGTTCATATGATTTATGTAAAGTGGTAAAATACAACATATTAAGGCCTATGGCATTTCTTGCAAAGCATGCATATTTTTTATCCAACTGTTCCGCCACCCACTCGTACATGAATAATTGAAAGATATTTATTAAATCAGGGGGATATTCAACTGGGAAAAAAAAAGACAGAGAATTTATTAAAAGCCCAGGAAATTTTTGAAGAAAACAGCAAAAAAGAATTTTGCGGAAAAACAAAGCTGGGAAATTTAATTTTCAAAATAAAAAATTCTAAAACCAAACAAGAGAAGTTGCCAAATTATGGAAATTCAGTGTCATTACCACATATACATAAACATTTTATTTATGCATAAAAAATACATAATATGACACCAGGATATTTTTACATGCAGAAGTCGTTTGGTTGGTCCTAAGGTTATATATTTTAAATGAAATTCCTGACTACATTTGGAAAAAAAAAAAATTTTCAGTGTGTTCTGTATTATAGGTGAAATAGGATGAGCCCAAGTCATCATTTCAGTAATATTAGCCTTCCAGATGTATTTTAATTTGTCAATTTTGGAATAAGGAACAGTTTTTTTTTTTTTTTTTTTTATGTGCTTAAAAGAGGCAAATTGTAGTCTATTTCCTTTTTTTTATATGGATTTTTACCTAGGATTTCCAATTGTCGGTGTATTTTAGATATGTATATCTTGCGTTTTAAAGCAGCAAGTTTTCGCTTGTTTGAAATTATTCTTTTATCATTGGCAAAACTTCCATGGAAGTGCTAATTTCCTGTAATTTTTCCACGAAGAAAGATTTTCTCTCAGAAGATCTGAGCATTTAAAGGAATTGCAGAGCAAAAACAAGAACTGCTTCATGATATTCAGCAAGAAACAATTTTGATTAATGAGGAAATAAAAAAGAATTAATGTTTTAAATATGGTAAAAAGCTCTTATTTATAAACAACAAACTGCTAAGCTGCACATTGCATTAGTATAACTAAATTAATTTTTTACTAAGCCTTTTTATTTATTTATTTTTTTTTTTTTAAGTCCGTGCTATTCTTCTCGAACATAGATTGGGTCATGGTCGCCTGACATTGAAAGTATTAGTTATGAGAGATGGATATTGATGAGATCCAGCATTGAAAGCATTAGTTAAAGAGTTATATCAAAATAAAAAAAAAAAGATTAAAATTGAAAAATTAGAATTTTAGTTAAATATCTTACAGATAGTAGTCTGATTGATAGAGGTTATAAAGGGCGGTACTAATGGGCTTAAATATTTTTATTTTTGGGAGGTTGAGTTTTAGGGGGCTAAAAATCTTTTAACTATGAATTAGACTAAGTTTGAGGAAATCAGAGAGATTATTAACCAGAATTTATTTTTTAGAACAAATTCTGGGATTTATAAGTCCATCCTGGGAGACCCTAAAAGTTTTAAATTCTTGTTTCCCAGTTGTGTTTCATTCTAACAGTATACATACTAAATTTTTACAAAAGGAAAGATTATTGTTGTGTTTACTTAATGTTGTTCCAATTATTTGCATTTTCAAAATTAATTTACATATGATACATTCAAAAATACATTATAAAATTTGCTGGAACGAACACAACATACGATTTACTTGCGAATTTGAGTATAATTTGTAAAGATTTTTTTAAAAAATATCCGATTCACTTAATGTCACATATTTTTTTTTTAAACAGTAACACTCAGTGTATTTTTTTCTTGCCATAGAATATTTCATCACAACTTTTTTTATCTGTCATTGTTCTGTATTTTTTTTCTTTTGTGCTTTTTTATAAATACAAAAATATTAAATTAATGTTCAATGTTTGATTTTAATTTTTGTAATTGATAGAATGGCGAAATATTTTGTCGAATATACATATATATATATATATCATCTACACGGGCTCAGAATGGGAGTAAACATATAAATAAGAACTAGTTTTTAATCATCTAAATTTTTATCTGGAGTGATTTATCTTTGGTATTCCCGTTAAAACTATACTGACCTTCGAAAATCTGGCAAAATCGCTAACATGGCAAGACCGTGATTTTGAACGTGTCAGGTTAAAAATTACTGACGAAAAAATTAATGTCACTGTTCTAAACGCGTGGGGTGCTCTATATCAATCGTTATAATTTTTCACTAGTTTCATTCCGAAATGCAGAGTTAGTTTAAAAATGTCATACAAAACACCCCACGCTTTTAGAACAGTGACATTAATTTTCTCGTCAATAATTTTATTCTTATATTAACAATTATTTTTTACTTTTTAGTTTGATTAACTCTAAAAGCGTGTTTTTTAAACTATAATTTATTTTTTACTTTGATTAACTATAAATGCGTGTTTTTTAACTATTATATTTAAATGAGGTCCCGGTACGGAGGACTGGAACTATAGTTCTTACAATAATTTAATTGCGAGTAAAAGGCTAAATGCGAATAGGTCGAGCCAGCCAGGATTCGAACAGGGAATCTCCTGATCCCTAGTCAGCCGCGTCATCCGTTGTGCCACTGTCCCACGTAGGTTTGAATGTCTTAGGTACTTTCATTCTACATGGGCTAAATTGCTCTTCATAAGTTAAAATAAAATCACTAATCCTGGGGATCCTAATCATGATGAGATAATAAACTTATCAAAATATTTTATTGACGTCGGTCCTTGATAAGTCTACAACGTTTAAATTAAATCTGATCGCTTAAAGTAGGGGCAAAAATTGAGCCCAAAGAAGAGAGAGTCAGTTACAAACAAACAAACAAACAAACATACAGGTGAAACTAATAAAAGCGTATTAAAAAGAAGAAAAAAAAAGTGTTTTTAATGAATTGCAAAAATTAGAGCACAAATTTAAAACTTAAGAAAAAAAAAAAAATTACAGGGTTATTCAAAAGGCAGGAGCAAGTTGTACCAATTCTACGTTTTTCGCAAAACAGATGGTACTCACGTTGAGGCCATATAATAACTTGAACAGTAAAATAACTGGGAACTTTCATCTATCCATTGATGTGTAGTAGTGGTTAATCATTGCAAATATAAATTTTAAATCTGCTCCTTTATTTTCATTAATCATATATGTGTTTAAACATAAATTTTAAGGACATATTGTTTTATCATTTTTTTAAAAAGAAGTATTTTACCTATCTGCATTTATAAAAATATACTTATGAATACATGTTTCGGGTTCGAGTGCCGGCGGTGCTATGGATATTTGTAATGGTTCGGAATCCACTGCAAACCGTAGTTCCCGGTCTAACATGATCGTAGAGCGTTGCGGAGGTATTGTTACTCCGCGTCCGTGGCTTATCTACACGCACCTCCTGGGTAGTGCTAAGTGAGTAACGTCGATGCAGCGTTTGCCTTAAGGCATCAATGATTGTCTAAGCGTTTGCCAGCTGCATTAGGAAAATATATATATATATATACATATATGTTTTTCTACTACATCACCGTGCCTAGAGCTGAGTTGTCCCTGTACAGTTTGGGAATAATGTGGGTAAGAAGTCTGATTGGGCTCTGTGACGGTCATATGAGCCATACGGCTTAAAGTAGATTCCGAACTACTACAAACATCCATGGCACCATCAGGACTCGAAACCTGTGGTACCGAGCGCTAGCCACTCGCCCCTGTTAGGCGGACTACCTGTTGGGAGTTTCTGTTGTTCAAGTGAAAAAGGGCCCAATTTAAAAGTAAACCCCAAGTTTAAAAAAAGTTGCCTTGTTCAGACTCCTGACGACCATGATTGTTTGGCCAATCGCCTTTTTCGAATGAGAATTTTTGAAAGTCCAAAAAACAGCTACAATCTAGGAGAAGACATGGATTCTTCCCACCTTCCTGTCTGCCCTGCACTTGTTTCCTCTACTGTGTATGGCCGTTACTGGAAGGCTAGGGCATTTATGGGCTTAATGATTTCCTTCGTTTCTCGTTGTTTTTTTATATTCCTTGTGTTCTTTTTATTTTATTGCTTATTGTAGCCGGCCATTGGAAATAAAAAATTTTTAAGTAAAACATAAAAATTTAACAGTTTCAAGTCCAATATATATATATATTTTCTGAATTAATTATTTTTAACTGACATGCATACTAAATAAACGAAAATTTCTTAATTAAATAAAACGTTAATTTTAACCAATTATAAAATTTACCAAAATTAAATTTTTTTTTTTATTTTACGTGGCAGGACAACAACAAATTGTATCTGCCAGTTGTTGACAATTAAAGTAATACCAGATTGATAGAATATTTATGTATTATAATTACATATTCTTTAATTAACAAACTCCAATCTATAAATTTAATTAAAATAAAAAGTTTATTGATAATAAATTATTTCAAAGTGATTTTCCAAACAGTTTCTGAAAAATAATCCAATAAATATTTTTTTCATAAAATAATGGAATAGTTATTAGGTAAAAAAATAAAAAAACACTTATTTCAGTATTTGATAAATTTTAGAATAAACAAAAAAAAAAAAAAATTTTAAATTTAAGTTAAAGATTGCATACACAGATTATCAGAAAGTAAATTATGTAGCAATACATTATAATATTTCATTAATTATTAAAATGTAAGCATTTATTTTCATCTATCAATAGACTAACTTCTCCTTCCAAAATTTTTTACCTTCACTATTCAATAGTAACAAATTGAACAATAAAATGCTATAATAAATCTGCAAAGTAAAACCTTTTCAATATTTTAGTGTTTATTTCAAAAGAAATTCATGGATTAACAAACAGTTTAGGTTTAAATTAGATAGTTATGCTAGGTTATTATATTAGGTTAATAGTAACAAAATAAAATGCTATAATAAATCTGCAAAGTAAATCCTTTTCAATATTTTAGTGTTTGTTTCAAAAGAAATTCATTTTGAATATGTTAATAATTTAAATATTAATTTCATTTTTGATTCTTTAAGTGTTACGAGGAAAAAAATCATGAATTAAGATATCTTTTAAAGTCATCTCTAATTATTCATCTATCTTTTTTGTAATAAGAGATTAAATGAAAAGTATAATAATTGTATATTAATAATTAGAATATACACACTTTGAAATAGTTGTAAACAGGAGATGTCAAAATGGAGTGCACCAATTACAGTTACCTGTTTACATGTTACACAGTTTGACTGTTTCTTACCAAGTTGTGTATATGTCTATCCCCTATTCTCCCCTTAGGGGTTAAGAACATAACAAAGCAGAGTTCCAAGGATTAGAGATAAAGATCTCAGACATAATCCTAGTAGGAAGGAATTTGAGAGGCCTTAGGGAGCCTGAAACCACACTTAAGTTTACAAATGAAATTATTAACAAAACATGGAAATAGTAAAAATAAATTAGGTTCTAGATTGTATTAAATTAAAATAACATAATTATTTATATAATAATATTTTTGGCTTATATAAGAGAAATTTTTACGCATTTAAAAGCGCCTGAAAATTATCACCAAGTTAATGAAACCCTATTAATAATATGTCTGAAAGAATAAAAAAAAAAAAAAAAATCCAAAATATTATGGGATAGTATAAAAGATATTTATAATTTTTAGATAAAAAATAATGTATGTGTAAAACATATGTTATCAAAAGATATTAAATTATCAAAACTGTCAAACATTCTTAGTATTCAAGAACTAAATATTTTTTGTTTGGTAGAGATAAAAAAGAATTGGTAAAAAGATAATTAGATCATGGAAAAATTTCAAATTAATTAAATAAATTTATAAAAAGTAATTGCAATGATGTATATTAAGAAAGTAGGATTCAATTATTGGATAAGACTGTATTATCATAAAATTAAAAGTATTTTTACATATTAAATAGTGAGATTTATTAATTAGTATTTATTCAGTTTTTAAAATATACAGATAATTAAACAATTTTTTAGAAGTAACAAATGGTAAATTATTGTAAACTTTGTTTAAACAAAGTTTACCATGAATTATTTATTGTTGATCGCCAAATTCAATGGCACTTCGAAAGGAAGAATCCACACAAACCACAAGTGCCAGTTTTTATTTAAAACTGACTACTTATCTAAGTTAAAAGTTCAATTATCAGTTTCACATCAATATATTTCCTATTTTTTTCAAAAAATTAAGATAATTTAAATCTGATCTCAATTTCTTTCCTTTTATGTCTTGTTATGCACTGAAGATATATCAATTATTATTGTTCAATAAGACCCATTGAAACTAAAGATATAAATACCTTCAGTATTACTGAAAGCAAATTATAAAAATAGATTAAATAGTTGCGAGAACATAGAGAAAATGAAAATAATATATCTCTAACTTTAGTAAGAAGCTTTTTTTTTTATTTATTTATTTGTCTGTATAAAAATTAGAATAACAAAATATCTGCCATCCTGTATTGTACTTAGATTCTTCTTATCATAAGTAAAATAATTATTAAAGTTCTAATTATGACATAGGATTATTCAAGGTAATTCAATTTAATGATAAATAATTTTTTTTAATGTTAATGAACTTTTTTTCCTTATATGTGGAAGATTAAATAATGAAAACCTTATATTTTGATAATATTTATAAAATTCAAATACCTAATTTATTAATAAAATTTTAACAAGAAACTAAGCTGGAAAACCCAATGCTACAGAATAAATTTATCTCATCCAGGTATTTATGGTGGTAAAACATGGAGAACAATTACGTTCACATAGTCAGATTGCACAAAACCACAGGAATGAGTTTAAGAAAATCTCCGCTTTAAAAATTGTCTGAGTCTACACAATTAAAAATAAGCCACTTACAAATAAATTGACAAACATGACATTTTTTTCAATTAAATTCCAAGCAATTAATAAATAAACAAAAATATAATGAAAAATAATGTATGAGTTACATATCGACATTATTTTATTACTTTTACACATAATCAAAAATTTAATTCAAAATAATTCACCATTAAGTATAAAACATTTGATAACTAAGATTTATCGTTTTTAGAGTCCTTGTCGCTATTTTTAGACTGAGAAGAGAAGTTAGCAAGGTCTCTTTTCATAGCATAAGCATCTTCGCCATCAGCATAATATTTTGGCTCAATTTCACTGATCTGAAACTTCAGAGTGTTAGTATATAAATGTAAAGCAGCTCTGTTGCTTTTTCTAACATGAAGAGAAACGTATTTTGCATTGAAACATTCTACCATCGCTCGTGATGATTGGTCCATCAATTTTTGAGCAAGACCGAGACGCCGGTGGGATCGTTTAACTGCTAAAGATGTAATGTGTCCATGAGGATCATCATCTGAATCCTCTTCCATTTTTGCTAAAACATATCCAACAATTTTACCTTTTTCATCTTCAGCAACATAAGATAATTGTGGCCATGACAAACCATGGTAAAAATAGTATTTCATTTGATAGTTTTCAGGGAGACACAGCAAATTGCAATGCTGCATATTCATCAGATCATTTGGTGTAGCACATCTAATATTCATGATTATTAGATTGAAGAGTTTTCGTTAACAATTAAGGAAAATGAGAGTAAAAGTTATTAACAAATTTCTAAAAATCAAGCGTGCATCCTTTCGATTTTATAAATAGCTCCGAGTTGAGTAGTTTTGAAACCATAAATAAAAAAAAAAAAAACAGAATCAGTTATCAAAAGAGAAGGGGAAAAAAAAAAAAAAGAATAAAAAAGCAAAGAAAACATTTTCCAAAAAAATTCTAAAAAAAAATTATAAATAGAAGTAATTTTTATAAAATATATCTTTAAATATATCATCTTCGAAACTCATGAAATCTTATTCATGACTTAGTAACTTTCCTGCAACTCAGTAAGATGAATTACTGACATAGTGACGGCGATGTAAACAAACACTAATATTTTTAGCAGCTTACGCGAGCTTAAATCTCAAACCACCTATTCGAGTTAATAATTTAAATGTTCAGTTTTGAATTCTCTGAAATGTTAATTTTTTTACATAAATTTGTACATAATCTATTAAAATTTTGTAACTAGCCGCATTCTGTGAAATTTCATAACATATTCGTTAATAAATCTACGTTATATTGCATTTTAATATGGTATGAAAATTGATATGAGCAATATTGTTTTAAAATTTTTATTTTATAATTCATACTAATTAATTTGATAATGAAGTTAGGTATTACTAGTTTATCAAATTCAAAAGAAATTAGTTTCAGTTAAATAATCTGAAACTAATTTCTTATTTCAATTTTTATCACTTGATTCATTTCTTAAATCACTTAAATAGTTATTGAACTTATTACATTTTTAGTTTATTACCAGATAATAATTAATATTATGCTCTGTTCAATGTTTAATATAATACTCTGTACCTAATTCAAAAATTTTCTTAATAAAATTTCTTTACTTTAAGTGAGAAATATATTAATCAAAATTAGTAGATGTTTCATGTGTAATTTTCAAAATAAGTTATTTGATATTAGCAATAAAAAAATTTTAAGTCTCCGATATACTTTTTACCATAAGTAATAATAAAATGCTTCTTTCTATAAAAATTCTTGTTTAAGAATTTTTAACGTTAGAACATTACATGCTAAATAGGCCTGATGGCCAAGTGACTAGCGCCCAGGGACTATATAAACTCTAAGCTTTGGGCTCTTGCCATGGATGCCTGTAGTTGTTCAGAATCCACCTTAAATCGTAGGTCACTGTCTAATATGAATGTTGGGCATAAGGCTGATAACCCTACCTTGTAAAAAAGAAAACACCTCATGTTTCAAAATCTGCCAACAGACACACTGCCTTGGCCCACAATAGGGTTGTTACGCCAATGAAGAAAGGGGGCATGCTAAATAAATGTTATCTTTAAAATTTAAATTCATGTTTAATATATGTTTAAATTCTGCTTAGAGATAAAACAGTTATTTTTATCAAAATTGTTGTTTGTAAATATCAAAATAATTCATGGAAAACAAAACAAAAAATAAAATTTTAAAATAGTTTTTATGATTAAAATAGCTGTAGTTTCAAGTAATTTAAAACTAATGATTTTCCAATGATTAATGTATGATTTATAAATTGTGTTGAAGTAAAAGCAAATTATTGGAATTGTTAAATTTTTGTCGACTGTTTGTAAAATTTTAATATAATTTTCTATATAAAATTTAGCTAATTGTTTTCATTGTTATATTTAGGATTTGTCAGCATTCTCAAAGGATGATTTTGATCCAAAAGAGTGGATTAATAAGACTTTTTTGTCCATGGATGCCAAAGAGAATAAAGAGGTAATTTTAGTACACATTTAAAATGTTTTTTTTTGGGAGGGGGTGATTAGTGTTTCTCTGTTTCTTTCACTTTTAATTAAAAGTTACAAATTTATAGAAATCTAAATGCAATTTTAGTACATTTTTCTATCATATATTATTTTCAAAAATCTTTATTTTAGGAAAGTTCATATTTTAGATATTTTACTAAGTATTTTAGTATCTATTTATAGTACTTATTGCAAAGCCATTTAATCATAACATTGCTAAAGAATAATGTGTTATTAACATTGGAGGTTTTCAAACTACAGCCCATGAGCACAGCCAATCCAGCCCACCACAGTTTATTTTGATTACACTGTAAAATTTACATTGTAAGTAAATCATACGGAATAATAACCAAATATTGTTATGTGACAATCAATAAAGAAAAACAATAACTAATATACATAATGAAATTGAACATTATAATTATAATTAATGATATAAGATTTGTCCTAAAATCTTACAATAAGTAACATACATAGGTAATTCACGTAACGAAATCAAACATAATTATAATTAAAGAGATTTATGTAGCTTTAACTTTTTAGTGATAATTGCTTGTAGTTATGGATCAAGTTTATTAATGGAAATTATTAATAGCTATTTCAACTGCTCATCAATTAACTCTTATCTGTAAATGTTTTTATATATTTTCTTTAAGAAAATGTTTTTTTTTACACAGATAAGTATTACTGAAAGCAGAAAAAAAGTCATTATAAAATTTATGTAACTGATCAAACTGTGACTCATAAAATTCTGCAATAACGAGTTTAAACATTTTTCTTTAAAATTATTGCTATGTTCCAAATCAATAAATTCCATTTGAAGTTCTGGGACATTGTTCATTTTAAAAGGATTTTGTAAGCATTGAAAGGATTTTGAAAACTCTCTATGTGTCATATCAAAATCTGAAAAGCAAGACTTAAAATATAATTTTAAAGTACCCAATACTTCAATTGCAAAATCTACTAGAAATGGAGTTGCAGTTTCTTTGACTGTTTGGCATATATTAAAATGCAAGCATAATTTTTGTCTAATTGCAATTGAAAAAGTAAAAAAAATACTTTTCTCAAAACATTTAGTCTCATAATGGCAATTTATATAGTATTCTTTTAAGGACTGATATTGTCTTATTGCCTTATTATGTTACTCAACCACAAATTATTAAAATCCCCATTACTCTTTAAATGTTTTGCATTCGCTATCTATCTTTTGTTTCTTTTTCAAATTTATATAAATTGACACAAAATGCACCTAACTTCAAACTAAAATAATACACTTATTATTTCAAACTCAATATCTGAAATGTACAACTCTCGATTGTGACCTATTTTATATCATGTTTTCTCATCACATATTCTAAACTTGAAAGTACTTGATTCTTCCAGACAAACAATCACACAGCTGAACTTTTCCAGGACATGCTCTACCTCTGCTACATACTACAAAATGGTGCTTTATACTTTGTCTAATTAGGCATAACAATTCTACCACACAACTTTATTAATTTAGCACAAGAATAGCATCTCCACCAAAATTACATGTGCTTGATACTTTCCTGCGAGTACCAACCAAAATTTCACATTGAGGAGCCATAAATATTTCACTTACCAGCTATTTCTGAAGCAAATATTTGCATGCAATTGAAATCTACAGTGTTGGTATGATGAGCTATTTAGGTCGTGGCACTTAGTATAAAAGTCAGTGTGGCTTTTAGGCTAAAAAGTTTGGAAACCCCTGTGTTAATATAATGTGTTATTTGTTAATTGAGTCACCAGTATGGTGTCCTTAAAGCTGATATAATAAGGAAGTTGTTAGTATTTCTTTTACTAAAACTCTTAAATTAATTCAATTTTATTTGACAAAAGCAATTTTACTAAAATTTATTTTTCTTTTATTCTGTTTATTTATGTGTTTCGATTCTTTGTAGGAATTTGCGACCACCATAGTTGCCAAACTTCAATCTCTTATACAAGTAAGCTTGTTGCTGTACATTTTATTATGTAAATGATACGCTAATAATTTTAAATCTTATTTATGAAATTTATGTGCTTATTTTTAGAAACTTCATTGAATTTGTAGGATCAAATTTTAATTAATTCTTACTTATTTAAAAAATTTTTTTTTATCTGTATAATTATTTAAACTGCTTTATACAATAAAAGTAAATGCTATTGATTGTATTCTAGATATATATTTGTTTTTATTCCTTAGGAAGTCAACATATCATTGGAAAAAACTGCAGAACAAGTTAATCAAAATATTCCCAGGTAATCAATAGATACTTTATTTATAACTAACATAGCTGTATATTAACATATTTTAAATTATGAAAGCAAACATTTTAAATAACTTTTAGAAAATTGTATGTTTTGTGTAATTTAAATTAAATCTTATAATTATGGACAAATTAAATATCTCTCATTAAAATACGTATGATTTTATGATAAAAATTGTACATAAATAAGTTGAATTTTTAAATTTATTTTCAAAATCAACAACAATTTTCATAATCAATATATGAAAGAAACAGATAAAATGTTAGAAAAAATAAGAGTAAATTATTCTAGAATAAAAAATCAAATATTCAGTTAAAAAAAAAAAAATCTACGAACTGTAGTAATTTAGGCCTCTAAAGCAAGATTAAGCATCTTGTTTATCGACTTTTTTTAACATCTTTCATTTGACACAAATTATCATATTTGTTTTTATACGGGAAAGACGTAAAGTGCATTTTATTTATTGTACTAAAAGACGTTTATTTAATTATATTAATTGTGTTTTTTATCGTCATTTACTCATTACATATTTGACAATCCTTGTTTTTTGAAATCATGTAGACATCAATGTTGGTGCATTACATTCATTTTTGAATATGTAAAGACATTTTTAAAAAAGAATATGCAAGAATCTCTTCAAGAGAAATTTATTTAAAACTATTTCATGAAATGCAGTTGTATCTTATTTCAATATGTCTTTGCTCCATTTCTTGTTATGATAAATAGAAATATTAATCTGACAGTTAATTATTTTTATATGATAAGATTTAACTATACTAAGCCAAAAAAGATATGTACATTGCTGTTCAAAATTAAGAAAATTTGTGTATCTTAGTGATTTCCCTAAAAGTACTGCACACAAAGCAAAACTAATACTTCCAGACAAAGGTTCAAATCTTTATAATGTTGAATGTTTAAACATAATCCATGTGAGTGGTGTATGTAGAGAAACAGTCTATATAAATACAGACAATTTCCGTACTCTGTTTGTTCGCACATCTTGCCTAATTTTGAGTTTTTTAAATAACATCTGGTCAAATTCAAAAATAAGAATGAATAACCACTAATGTTGTATGGGCAAGATGGCAAATTGTTAGAGACTCAAGCCACATCTGTCCATGAAATCCAATTACAGCAGGGCTTATTAAACCAGTGTGGCTTTAGTGCTCAAACTGCAATGCACAATAACAAATGAATGTTTACCCAAATGTGTCGAATTTGATGTGGCCATAAACGCAATGTCATGTCTAAGTTATAGAAACAGTTTAAAGATACTGGCTCCATTGGGAGAAAGCTTGGTCAAAATCATCCAGGAGCTACAATGATCGATGAAGATCAATATTTCTTCATTATACCTAAGCATAACAGGAGTGCAACAGCTTCTTAGCTTTCTCACAATCTTCATACAAAAACCTAATTTCAAGAGTTATTATTCCTAAGAGATCTGATTACAAGAAGACATACTGTTTGCATTCCACTCCTGTACAGAAGAGAGCCTTCTTAACATATGCAAATAACATTTACTTTTGGACCAAATTTGGAATTTAACAAATGACATTGATCTATTATTCACCAATTTAGTCTAACCACTGATTGTCAATGTATGTTCATCAGGATTACCTGTCTTCCAACCTCCAAAAAATACTGTTATAGCAATGGAGGTTTAGTGTTTTGATGTTCTGGGCAAACAGGTTGAGTACACATACCTCTACATTTTTGTCAAAAACTCTATGACTGTTGTAAAGTATAAGAATGAAGTCTTAGAACTCTATGTTTGCCTTTTTAGAACAGCAATTGGTTCTAACTTTATTTTAATGATCGACAACACACATCCAAATGGTGCTCACCTGGTCGACAAATGTTCCACCATATAGATTGGTCAGCCAGATTTCCAAATCCTAAAGAGCATGTCTGACATGCTCTAGAGAGTGCAATTACAACTCATCTTCCATTCAGGACTTGAAAATAGCTTATGAGAATAAGATTGTCTAATGCAGGAACTCATGAACTGCCTGATGTACAGTATGAATTCATGTTTTGAGAGTTGTAACTACACTCACTATACTCATTGTTAATTTTTTTGATTTATGTTTAAAAGCCCTCTTAAACTTTCAGCACAGTATCACATGTGCATACTGTAACTATTAAGTTGTACTTTTTTGGGAGGAGGGGGATATTCAATCAAAAGTAAAAATTCATTTAATTTTGATTGTTAGTGTACAAATGTGTATAAATTATGAAGCTACATGTTCTCTTGGCTTTCTTAATTTTTTATTAGAAATATTATTAATTTGTTATAAAAATAGCTGATTAAATATTATTATGGGATTTTTTTTTTTTGTGAAATATCATTAAAAAACATAATGCATTAATAATTTCTTTTGAATATTAATTGTTAATAATATGATTTTATATATAAAAAAATGTTTTAAACCTTCACTTTTTCTGGCAGATCATAAAGGTGGTATTTAATAATGGCTATCTGTATATTAAAAATGTAATATTGTATTATGTACTAATTTACTTTTATCTGATTAATAGAATAGCTAGAGAAATTGAAATTATGCAGAATGAAGCAAGAATATTACAACAACAAATGAATAGTGTAAAAGGCGATGTCATGAAGGTATTGTTTGAATTGTTGTATTTGAAGAACGTTTTTAGAAATTAAACAAATATAAGTAATATAATTGTTTAATAAGTAATTTATTAAAAAAATTTAATACAGTTAGACATAATAGTTAATTTCCTTATTACTTAATAGTGTATTATTAGTTAATTAAAATAATGTGAATATTATGAGATAAGACTAACAATAATTGCTTTAATGATATATTTCTCTTATGAGAAAATGTCTCAAATTTATATTTTTTCTGAAATTGTCTTTATTATCATCAGTTTTATATATCACTTTTGTTCAACAAAATAATAACTATTTTAATGCTAAAATTGTCAGTAAATTTAATTTTAAGAAAATTATATATATGCAAAAATAATTGTAATCAAATATTTTATTTACAATTAATATATATTTATATTATTCTTAAATTTCATTGTAATTAATTTTATAACATAAAACATGATGTATAATCATGCCTTAATATAAACATTTTATTACATATTAGGTTGAATATGATTCATCACAGTCTATGCAAGTTTTGCTTCAGATAGATCATGTCAAATCTTGCATGCAAGAAGCAAGCAAAGCACTTAGAGTAATTACTATTTTTTTTTTTTTTCCCACTAAATCAAAAAATAAGCTCTCATCTAAAAAATTTTTAACGAAAAATATTTTATTTGAAGTATTTAAAAATAAATCATAATGCTCTTTTTTTTTTTTTTTTTTTTTTTCATATACATTCCTTGTAATGAAGATTGTTTGAAATGAAGAAATAAAAATAAAAAAAAAATGAAAAGATTTTTTTTTAATTTTAACAATTGATATAATTGAAGATATTCTTTTCAGGAAGCTGATAATTGGACTACATTATCTGCAGATGTTGAAGAAGTATTTGAAAGTGGGGACATAAATACTGTAAGTTTCTAATATTAAAATTTAAAGATTTGTAAGTATTCTGTTTTGCATCTATAAAAGTAAAATATAAAAAAATATGCATTTTCCTTTTTAGATTGCAACAAAACTAGTTGGTATGCAAAACAGTCTGGTAAGTCTTTTATTCAATGTATTTATTATTATTTTTAAAAACTGTAAATGTTTTACACATTCCTGTAAATTGTTTGTAACTTTTTTTTTTTTTCCAGGAAATATTAGCTGATGTTCCTGATTACCACCAAAGATGTATGCGATTAGAAAGTTTAAAGGATAGATTGGAAGTTATGATTAGTCCTCAATTAATTGCTGCATTCAACACTCAATCAACTGGTAGCATATACTTTTACACTATTAAAATTTTCTTATTGTTTTTTAATTTATTAATTCAATGAATTTATGGTTAAAATGAGGTCTATTTTTTCCTCTAATCAATAGTAATCTATTTCATAAACTGACATAGTGTTCATCATTGCAATTTGATCTACCATAGCATATTTGAGAGACTGTCCTAATTAATTTTTGTGTCAATTTTGCCTTAAAAATGACTCCATTATAAGGCAAAACGAAAGTTTAAAAAAACCCACAAATAATGAAGATATAAGGCAAGGTTATTTTTTTAGGATGGTAAAGGGTTCCCCCCCCACAAGAAATTTCTTTTAATTGCTAAAAATTAAATCTAAATTATACATTGTATTGTTGTCTTGCATACATAATTAATTGGGAGATTAGATAGAGAAAATTATTTAAAGAAGTATATTTATGATTTGCTTGTTTATTTTGAAATGGTATCTCTAAAGATCTTTATATTTATTAGTATCAGATGTTGGTTTGATGTACATGAAGATATTTAAGGACATTAAAAGATTAAACACTCTTCAAAAGCATTACCATACTTTTCAAAAGGTAAGGACATTTTTAATTTAATTTAATGAATTTTGTTTTTAAGTGTAGTAAAATATCATAAAGATTTCTAAAATAATTTTTATTATTAATTTTTAAAGCAAATCTAAGCAAAGAAATTTTGAAGATTAAAAAGATTAATTAATTGTCAAATATTAATTTATTTGATTTTTTTTTCAATACCATTTTATTTTTTTTAACCTCACATCTTAGGTGTGACATACATTATTTATTTCTTTATTAAAATAGTTGCTACTTCTCATATGAATTAGTTTTTAGGAACAATTGATTCAGCAGTGGAAACAAATTGTTGAAAGTGATCCTGATGAAACTATAATGGATTGGTTGAACAATTTTAATGATCTACTTTTATCAACATGGCATTCACAAGTGAGAAAATTATTTAATTTTGATTAATTATTAAAATTAAATATAAAATGTACATTATTTTTTCCTTTATTATTCTTTTGAGAATTAACCTCAGTTGAATTCATTAAACCAGATTTATAGGGAGAAAATTTGAATGGTTTACCTCAAAATTATTAAGTTTTCTATAACATCTGAATTTTCATTATTTTTTAAGCAATATACATCTCCAGAAAAAAATTGAATCAAATCAACAATGATATAACTTCATAGAAATTTTTCAATGTGATATAAGATTTCCGAAAATGAGCTTTAGTTTATTTGTTTTAAAGTTCCATTTTTTAAATTTCAAGATGCTATTCCTATGGTAATAATGCATTGTTAGATTTTGTATGATTTCAAATTAAGGTGAATTAAATTACATCTGAAAAAAAGAGTAGTTGTTAGCATTCAAAAATTTTAAGTCTATTTAAAAGTTCAAAAATTCAAAAATTTCGTTCAAAAATTTTCTTTGTTTACATCCATATCTGGAATCTAAAGCTTGTTTGAAGTAATTAGTCCTATATACAAATAAGTTGAAATAATTTTTTTTTTTTTTTTTTGAATATTTTAAACTTTTTTTTTATTAAGTTTAATAATTGTTAGTAAAATTTTATGTAAGCTTTAGTTATTTATTCCATTTGAAAAAATTTAATCGCCTGACAAATTTTTTTAGATTACAGTCTGTCAACAATTACTTCCTGATATCCCTGCTGTGCAAGTTTTGGCAGAATTATTAGTAGATGTGTTAACTAATTTAGACCCTTCATTATCTTTTTGCATTGATGCAGGAATGAAATTGCAATCAAACCAATTACAGTGCCTGATTGAGCTGAAACAAGTAATATTTTATACAAATAATATTGTTCATTTTTTGTTTATTGTATGAAAATATGTAATACTTTTTAATTAATTGAATTAACTATGTTATTTTATTTTTAATAATTAATTTATTCAAAAATATTTTATTATAATTACTTTATAAATATTAATGATATAAATCAACTGTTTATGCATGAATCTATTATGTAAAATGTCTTTAATTATAACTATTTCAGAATATTTTTAATGAAAGTAATTTACTTTTTACTTAATAAGACTCTAATTTATTATTATTTTGTTCCATATAATGTTTGAAATTGAACATCTTTGTATGCTTTTTAGATAACAGACAGGTTAGCTAAAAGCTTAGAAATTTCAATACATGCCATTGAACCTAGTAAGTATATATATATATATATATACATATAGTAAATTAATATTTTTATTCGTATAATTGTTATTTTACTTTTGTGTTTTAAAATTATACTTTTATTTCATAAAATTGTATTAGTTCAATGAAAATAACATTTATTATTAAAAAAAAATTATTTTTATATTCCAGTCATACTTCATTAGTATAATCAATGTTTATAGATGTATTTAGTAGTATAATGTATATTTAATCTCGTCTTATAGGTGGAAAATTACCAATTAAATTGACCACTCAATATTACTGTATTTAATCTGTTTTATGAATTTTCATATTTTTAAAATTGTTTTGTTTGAATTTAAAGTTAAGCAAGATAAAAGCTGATTTTATTGTTTACTGTATTATTTGACCATGCTGCTCAGCAGAAAATCATGTGCCTCTCTCCTTTTTTTTTTTTTTTTTTTTCTTTCCCTTTCTTTTCGAATTGTATTTTTAAATTATTAATTGCTGAGACTTTTGTCTTGCATAATTTGCCTAATTAAATTATTTATATATTATTTCAATTTTATTTATTATTTAATAGAGGGAAAAAAATTCATGTAGTTAGCCAACAATAGTGAAGTATATTGTTATGGCATTAATTTAATTACAATTTAAAATTATTCTAAATTAGCAGTATTAGGGATAGAATCTATAATTTCTTTCTACATAATTACAGCTCATTTGTAGTAAATATTTTACTAATCAAACCATATTTGGACATTAATTTATAATAGAAAAATTTGATTAGCTATTTTGTCATTCATTGTTGATAATTATATTATTTTTCCTCTAGAATTTCTGAATGATGTCCATCTTGTTCTTCTGGTAAAGTCTATTTATGCACCTTATCGTCCTCACATTGAAAAATATGATAATTTGGAAGAGCAACAACTTTTATCTTCATTAAAAACATTGGCATTGGTATGTTTTCAACTCTAATGAGTATGTGTTAATTAAAGATGTTTTTACATTTTTTTAATGTTTTGTTCATAAAATATTTATCTGTTTCTTTTCTCCCCTTTAAAAAACAGTCTGAAAATTTAGAAGATAGTGTACGCATTTTGGGTGATTCACTAAGTAAAATATTTTGCTTAATTCAAGAGGTAATATTCAATCTTAAAACTTCTAGGAATTTTTTTTTATTTAAATAAAATTTATAGAAAGCCAGTGTCTGAATTCTTATTTTTTATGTGAAATTTTAGGCTGAAAGTAGATGTCAACAATTAACTCAAGGTTGTGGCTATATAAGTTTTCTTAGAGCATTAGAGGTAATTTCATTTTTATAATATAATTATTTTTATGTTAAAAATAACTAAATCTACTTTCTACAATGAATTTTATTTATTAACCATTGAATCTCGTTAAGTTTTTTTATACAATTGTAAGCAATTCAGAATTTTTTTTTATTGCTTTGCTCATACAAGTAGTTGAAACATTAGCAGTTAGCTATTAAGAACTTGAAACTTCATTATAATTTTTAAAATTGTTTTTTAATTCAACAAATTTTCAAAGAGCATTTAAATTATGACATTAATTGAAGTTTGCTAGAATATTACAAATTATATAAAATTATCATTACAAGGATTAATCATTAAGTAGAATTTGATCATATATTGTTAGTGAGAAAATTAGCAAAAAGAAAAAAGTGGGGCTGAAATTAATTATCTTCTTAAAAATAGTGCCTACTCTACACAAATTTTATGTATTCTGTTGATAGGAATGGTTTCCCTCGTATTCAGTGTTATGTATTGCCCATTAGTAATTATTATTTTGATGAAAAAAATGTAAAACAATTTTTAATTTTCAATTAATTAAATAACTATGAAATGAATTATTTTCAATAAATAAATTAATAATTAATCCATTGAAACAATATTGTTATTATTTACATGAAATTTTAAATATGTTTTTTTCTTTTAGACAAATTTGCAATGTATTTGTTAATTCTTCATGTTAATTAGGTTTATATGGGATGTTTGAAATGTGGTTTTCATTGAAATATATTTAGTGGAAAAAAAATTAAGATCTGATTATAATAAAAGACTAATAATATAGTAAAAAAAAAAAATAAACCAATATTTTCTTTTAATGATTAATCAAACTTTTTCTTATCATTACCTGTATTTAAACATTTTTTTTTTTTTTTTTTGATGTAGGGCTTTATTTCTGAGTATGCTGGTCATTTTCGATGTTTACTGAGACTTTTCAGAAATAGTATGCAGTCTGGTAAAGGTGCCTCTGATAGTTGGTCACTTTTTCAGCAATCTTTACAAGCTACTCAGGTAATAGGTGAAGCCCTCATGCAGTTGGAAAGCTTGCAGATGTTATACATTGGGAACATTCGAGAAGTTGGGCGAAAACTTGGTTATTATTCCCCTACTGAAGAAAACTCAGTGAATCCCTTTCATGCATACGATGACGTGCTGTTATCTGCTTCAGCTAAGAGGGAACTACAACAGATGATTAATATGTTGCAAGAAGGTAAAGCCATGATTTTGTTTACAAAAACAAAACATAGTTTTATCTTAATATACAACTTGTCAGAAAATCATATATATGTTCTGAAATATGTAATCAGCAATTCATTTATAATTTGCAACCTAAATCTGTAGGATTTTATTCATATTTGTATTTACATTTTATATTCATTTTTGTATTTACTCATATTACAGTCCAAGATATATTTTCATATTTAATACTATTGACTAGCAAAAAATGTAAGATTTACTTTACATATATTATAATTTCAATTAATTAATATATTATAATTACTGTGTTATATATATTTTTGTTATGTTTTCGGTTTTTTAAAGTTATTTTTTGGATTTTTAAATTTTTTTTATACCTTATTGCAGAAAAAAATGCCAGCCCCATGAAAAAATCCTTGTCGTCATTTAAAAAATTATGTACTGATGCTGGCTCCTTAGTTTCTGACTTAGTTTTAAAACAGGCTCAATTACATTTGCAGAAAGTCCCTTATTTGAAAGTAAATTTTATTCATTTTTATTGATCTTACTCCCAATTGATTAATAGATTTGAAACTCTGTTGTAAATTGTCATTTGATAATATTAAACTATTCACATAATTAACTATAATTTTCTTTTCTTTGAATTAAATGAAAAGTTTTTTTACAATTTTATATGCTGTTTTTAAAGATTAGATGGATGTTAAAAATTTAGCCAATTGATATTTTATTTATTTATATATATTCATATTTAGACATAATGTATTTTGAAATTAATATTATATATTATAGATCATGTTGAGTTTAATAATTTTTTAACATATTTACATATGTACAGACAATGTTTTTTGGTGATAAATCATTTTATAATTTGATTTAATAATTATATTATGACATTTATTTATTTATACTATTTGAAATTTAATTACATTATGCACGAAAGATTCTGAATATTATTTATTTCCATTCCATGTTTTTAATCTATTCAATTCAGCATTTTAATACAACTATGTATACAATTTCAATAATACAACTTTACTGGCTTAAATATTGCATCCACAAAATTTATAACATAAAAATGGGCCATTTAAACCTACTTGGTAAAATATGTTAAATTATCAATTTTATAATTCTTGCCAGATATGGAGTGAAGATGCTGGTTCAATTGTAGCTGATTTGCCGGAATTCAGCCTTACTCCTCAAGAATATATAACTGAGGTAATTTTTTTATTTACCCTTTTTCTATATTTTTTAAAGTTCATCTTGATCATTTATGTTTACAAAAATTCATATTATGTATTCCAATAACATTGCTTTACTCTAAACAATTTCAAAATTTACAATAATTTTTTTGAAACATAGTGTTTGTACATAATGTTGGCCGAGAATTGCAAAAGGTGTCTCTATGATGTATTTTAATATATGTGTTTGATAGTCAAGAAAAGTCTCCTATCTCTCATAACACAGAATTTCTATTTAAAGTGATATTTTTATAGAAATGTCATAATTTAGATAAATTTAATCATTTTAGAGATGCAAGTGATAATTAAAGTTTTACAATAAAACTGTAAGTGAAGTCTAAATACAATAAAAATGTTAGAAGTTTATTTCCCTAGTAAAGATTCCCCAGAGTTTGTGTGCATAATTTTATTTTCTTTATAATGAAAAAAATAGAATTCAGGATGTCATTTGGAAAAGGGGGCAAAAAAAAAATAGAATTTGGTATATTTTTAAAAAGAAAACCCTCATACTTAAAGTGAGCAGCCATGTTAAGAAAATATCAATACATTAATATTAAATATTTTAATTAGCTATTGTATTAATTCATTTTTTTAAACCTTTTTCTCTGTATCCACTAGCTAACAAGAATATTTCAATACATTCTAAACATTAAAGATTATTTGTTTGTATATTATTATTTGTTAAACTTTCTTTATTTTAATTTCTTAAAAGAATAGTTTTCTTTGTTTATGTGAAAATTTTTCTGGAAAAAAAAATTACATGTGCTAGATTATTTAATAACTAGACTCACTTTGCAATAAAAACATAAAAATTTACTTTATAATAATAACGTGCTTCATAGCTATAGTTTATTTATGATGTAAATTTCAATTTTTCTTAAAGGTGGGTCAATATCTAATGACCATTCCACAACATATTGAACCCTTTATTTTGAGAGATAATCCTGGTTTGCATACAGCCCTGAAAAATTGTAATATGCCTCATGGATTGGAACAAGGTGAGTTATTCCTGTTTTATAATTATGTACTATATGCATCAATATCAATATAATAATTTAAATAACAAACCAAGTTGTAATAAGTCAATTTTTTTTTTATTCTGGTATGTTCTTTATTTAAAAATATATTTTCTGTTCTATGCATGAATAAACCGATTAAGGGTGACTAGCACTCTGGCGCTCATGCCACATGTTTGGGTTCGAGCTTCGGGTGACGCCATGGATGTTTGTAGTGGTTCAATCCAGCACTTTAAGCCATAGGTCCCAATCTAATATTACTGTTAGGTGCAGTGCTGACAACTCTACCCCATAACAAATGTGTCCACAGAGCCAAGTTAGACTTCTGCATATGAGTGCTCCATCACAACAGAAGCCTCCCCTTTCCTTTCAACGAGACAAATAACGTTCTAGACCTAGATGTTGCTGTCTATTAAGAGGGATAAGAAACAAACAATATCACATACACTGATTGTTCATCTTAAGCTACTGTTGATAATAATTTATTGTTATATCATTATTGATATTTTTAAATCTTGTTCGTGCTATTCTATGTTCATTTTTTCTACTTAAAAAAAAAAAAAAAACAAAAACAAAACTTGATAGATTCAATTTTATTTGCAATTAGATATGGCGAGACCCATCCATTGAAGGGAGTTGTATATATATATATATATATATATAAAATAAAAAATGATGACTTTGTTTTTATCCATATTTAAACTCTTTTTCATTATAATATTCATTTCATTGTGCATTATAATTTTAGTTATACCAAAATGATTGCAACATTTTTTATTTCTAATTTAGATAATAGCAGTAATGTGGCAGATTATTTATTGGAATGCTTAGCAAGGAGAATAACTGATTGTTATTATGAGAACATTTTAAAAATATCACACCTTAAAAATAATGCAGCTAGTCAGCTGGTAACAGATATAAGTAAGTGAATAAACTTGTAATTAAAAAAATTTTGTAATAAAAATAGTTGCCAATTATTAATTAAAAAGTTTTTTTTTTTTTTTTGTTATTTAAATATGTTTCCAATAATAAAACTGAAACATATTTAAATAAAAAAGATTTTAATGAACTCATTTGCTCTATTGCACCAATAATTGATAATTGTACAATAGAATGAAACTTTTTCAGAATATAATTAATTAATTTTCTATAGTACAAGTATTCACATCTTTTTTATTAATCTATTATTTAGCTTGTTCTTTTTAATAAAATGATTAAAAGTTTCCTAATATAATATATAAAATAACTTTAAATATAGTTTTGAATATTTTAACATATTTTTTTTTTTTTTTTTTAATTTGATCCCAATTTCAGCAAAGAAAGTACTGTTGACTTAACTATTTTAAACAATGCTGAAAGTAGTGATTTTTTTCACAAAAATGTTTTATATATATAATTTTCTGCAATATATTAAAAGATTTGCATCTCTTTATTTGCAATTTAATAAATTTTAGCATTTCCTGTTTAAAAAAAACAAATTTCTCAATCCAACATTTTTTTCTATCTATAACAATTTTATCAAATGCTTCCTATGACTTCAATTCAAATATGATTTCAAATTGAATGAAATTTTAAAAGTGCAATAAGTATAAGAATGGATGAAAACTTAGTGCTGCTATGTAAAAACCCCAAACAAGTTTGAAAACATAATACATTTTTCTTTTTTAATTTCTTTTATTAGAAAGAAATTTTAACTTGATGATAGCATTGATTTTTTTTTTTTTTTTAAGTGATTTGATTTTTTTAAATTTATATTAATATAACTAATCCATAATTGCACTAATTTTTATATTTTTATTTAAATTTTAAAATATGCATTTCAGAAAATATTTAAATAATATTAGTTTATTATTGGTCCAGTTTCTAAAATATATAAATTCATGTGCTACATATTTTTACATATTTCAGGTTATTTCTGTGATGTTTTGGATGATTTAGGTCTCACTCCTTCCTCTGATTTACAAAATCTGTTGGCTCTTCTTAAATCTAAACCTGACACATTTGAATTAGAAGCAAAAAACAAACCTCCACTTATTGTACGTAAAGTGAGTGCTATGAGGAAGTTGAGGGTGCAATAAATAATGTTATCTAAATCAGCAAATAAACAAAATTATTTTTATATTTATCTTTATGAAATAATACTGATCATTGAAAGGATGGAACATGTTTTAATACAAAGGATGTTTGTATTTAAAATAAAAAATTTGAGTTTTAAATATAGCTGTATGTTTATTTTGTTATATAAAATGAATTAAATAATACAGTATACCTATAGGCTTTCTTTTCTTAAATTATATAAGATCATTTTTATGCATTCAATAAATTAAATATTCCAATTAGGATAGATGTCAAACATGAAATAATATAAGGCAATTCTGATTCAAAAGTTTTAATCATAACTATTAGCTGTCCAAATCACGATTTAGTTAATTATTACATTATTAACTATAATAAAAAAATTATAACTCAGTTTTAAATTAATCATTTTCGGCATAAAAGAAAGAACTGATTTAATATTTATTTATTCAGCTATTTTAAAAACATACTTTTTTAAATTCAAAAAATATACGTTTATACATGTAACAATCCATTTTGTAAAAGTACACTATTCTAAACCTTAAAACAGTCTTCTATGCACTTAATATAACTCTTAATGTAAACAGTAACAATAATACAAAATGGGCCATGATTTGGGCTGCAAACGGTCCCAAACGGCTCATACCATGCATAGAAATAACATTTCTATTTCTATTCTAAATGTTATTTCTATGCCATAGGCAAAAGAATCTAATGGTTCCTATGTTTCTGAAATAGGGCTGCCAGTTTCAACCCGAAAACAAAACATAATCTCTAAAGTTCTCTGAGTGAATTCGATGGATGGCACAATAAATTCTATAAGTCAGGACATCTTTCAATTGCGCTTGAAGAAGAAGGTGCGGATTCCTCAAATGCCATCCCTAGAGTGTTCATTCAAAATTGTGATGGCAACATGCCAGTGCAGTGCAAACGGCAACACGTTGTTGTACATTAGATAAAAAAGCTGAACTCCATATCTACATATCTAGAGTTAACTGACTTAAGTGGTTAACATTAAAAAAACAAGCTCAGCATTTCTGATATTCATTCAAATTATTCTATTACCAGTTGTCACTATTGTTGAGCTGCTTTCTGATCATTGATTGTCAAACATTTTATACATTAAAACTTTGCAACATAAAATTATATTTGTCTTTTACGAGCTATTCTTTGAGGAATGAGATCTTTAATAGCAGTATGCTCACTTTAAATATCAATCACTTTTCCACCGTTTTCGATGCACAAAATTTACGAAGAGGATTTGTAAATTATCTCTATTAACAAGGCTAGAAACGATAAAGCATATCCTGTCAATAAGACAAAAATGGCACCAAATATGTCTTCAATATCTATTTGTTTTTCCTCTTCATTTTCCGATACTTCATCCAGAGTTTGTAAAAATATATAAAAGATTCCGGCGGATCACAAATAAACAAACCTGCATGTCTCAATCTGGACAAAACAGCATCTAAGGACTTTTTCATGGCAGAAATCTTTCTTCACAGCGAATGCAATGAAAACCAAATGACACTATAGGTCGACTTCATGATAAGACTTTTTCCAGCGTCTCCGGTGGCAGTCCGTAGACTTTTGCTGAAACAAACACCGCTGCATGATGGACCGACCACGCAGAGCGCTCGTTAATAAGAGACATCGGTCCAGATTTTCAATACTTTTACTTGGTACCAGGCTTCTCTCTTTTGCAGTGGTGTCTCAAAGAAACCCTGGAGATGGTCTCTTGGCGTGAGAATTCAGCAAAAAGACTTTCACGACAACGTGAACCCAGTGGCTCGCATAAGATTTCATTCCATCCTTTTCCCTGACAGGCATTCGAAACGCTCCAAAGCGTACCTTCACCACTTGATTCTTTGGAGACGCACAAGCGATCAACAAAAACCGGGTGCAGTGGAACAGCTTGGGGATATCACGTAAGTTGAATATCATCCATGATGCTGCGTGGATTCTGGGCGCGCATAGAGAGAATTTGATCCCTTGAATGGACAAAGCTTTGAGCCACAATGTGTAATCAGCCAAACGGCTGCAAAGCAGCTGGTGGCGAGTAAGATGCCTTCGATAACTCTTGTCGATAATGAAGAATGTACCGAAGGCATGATTGAACAACAAATGATGAAACTGAGCCCAAAGATCTCAGGAAAGATTGAAAAAGGATATAAACAAGATAGAGCCGGTGTGGAGAGGGACCTGGTTTTTCCACTGCGAGAGCACATCATCAGCCTGGCAATATGGGACAGTGTGGTAAACAGAATTTCGATTGCTTTGTTCTGTTCTGTGATCGCATAGTGAAAAGTGCACTAAGGCGGTAATCAAATTTGCTGTTCAGCATCCTCTGCAACCATTCTGGCAGCGATGGCTCAGCTCCACTGCCACCTAGGACCTAATTTGTCCTGATTTGAGAAAGATTTCGATGGGTTAACATTAGTTTCATGTGGAATTTCAAAGCGCGTGTAATTAGCGGTCTCATAACCCTTCCTTCTATGCCAGTACTTGCGTCAAAGAAGTATTCCATCAGTATTTGAACTAGCTTCAAAGTGCTCCTGGATTACAAGCAATAGTAACCCAGGAATTGGGACAATTCAGATTCATATCGAACTTACTTGTGGCACTATGTTTATGCAACATTCAGTGAGTTCAAATTTAAGAAAATATAAAATCACAGTGAAAGAACATGAACGCAGAATTCTTGTTTAACGACTAGTAAGTCTTAAAATGGATATTGGCCACGTTAAGTTGAAATTATATTTTTAAATTGAGTAAAATAGAAATAGATATTTATCAAATCTGACAAATATCTAATGTTAGAGTTAATATAGGTTTACACAAAGGTTGAATGTACAATTTATTTTTTAAGATTAAAATTTTTTGTTTCTTTTTGACCATTCAACTTGTATATCAAATCTGAGTTACCTATTTTATGTAAAATAAATGAATAATTTATATTTATTTAAGTTTAATCAAATTCAAACCTTCTGTAGATTTCTTGTGAAACATCTGATTAACATTCAGTTTTATTTTAAGAAACTAAGGAATGCGATAAAATATTTCTAAAGATATGAGTAAAAAAATATATATCAGGTTTTTTTTTCTTTTATTTTTAAACATAATATTTGAAACATATTAGCAAACTAATATTTTCAACATTATATTAAACTCGATTAACGAAATAAATCTTTCAAAAATAGGCAAACTTTAGAAGTTGTACGATTACCAACTGTGAATAAAAAAAAATCAAATTTATTTTACAAAAGCATCGTAATCTAAAATAAAATACAGTAGTCTCATAAATATTTATTTCTGGATAAATTGTATTTGAAAATTATGTTGTTACCAAAAGGTTACTTTTGTTGGTCGGTAAAATTCTAAAGGAATGAAAATTATATTCTTGCTTATCAACTTTTAGAACCAATATGACACTTTTTGGTATCTATGGCAGCAATCAAAACATAATTACTTTCATATAACGACCACAAAAAGCTCTATAAAAATTTTACACATCTATCAAGAAACTCATTTATTTAAATAGGATTGCCACTTTTCATTTTGTTTCGTGTATTATATGTTTTTACAATTGCTTCGTTGAAAATAGATAGAAATATTAAGTTTCGCAGTATATAAAAATGAATCACATTTTTTACTTTAGTATTGGGTTTATATCTTCGGCATTATTGGCTTGTTTTATGAGGAATCAAATAATAACATATAAGGCTTTTGAATCTAAACATAAAACATGCAGAAGTTTCTGTATTGGGAAATAAAGTTTAAAGTATGCAAACTTAAAATTCATAAAATAATAAATTATGTTCAATCAAAAATTCATTTTTATTTTACATTTGTATCACAATATAAAATAGTGATGATTATATAGCTAGTTGTCAAATTTCTTAAATAAAAAAAATGATATTAAATAAGGAAAAAATTATTTTATCCATGTTGTTTCATGACTTTTATGAAACAAGATAGATAAAATAATCATCTTATTCATTTACCATCTTTCTCATGTTTGAAAATTTGCTTCAATGTTCATAATTGTGTTACTTATATAAAGTTTTATTATCTCTGATTATATTGATTCCCTTCCCAGAATTTTATGTTTATTTATTCAGTTGCTATAGCAACAATACAGATTAAAAGATGTTACATTTTTTTTAAATCTTAGATCATCAGATAATAAATTAATACTACAGTGCCCAAAAGTAAGACCAATCATTTTTTTTTTTTTCTTTCAAAAACCCTATTTATTTTTCTAAATTTATTTCATCGCCATCAAAGTAATTCCCTCGGACACAATGCACTAATGTCAACTTTTTTCCAATCCTCAATGCATGCTAAAAGTCATCGGCAGGGATACCTGAAAGCGCGCGGCGATTCGTTGAATCTCTTCAATCGACTCAAAACGGTGTTCCCGGTGTGGTCTTTTTGGGTTTAGGGAATAGCCAGAAGTCGCACGTTGTAAAATACGGTGGTTGTGGAACGATATGGGTTTTATTTTGGCGAAAAAAAGTCACGAATAATCAGTGCAGTGTGAGCTGGCGCATTTCAGAGTTTTCGGTAAAAATCGAGATTTGACGCGTTTGAGGCCCAAAAATGGAATTGATCAACATCCTTTTGAAATTCCAACATCATCAGCAAAGTCTCTAATTGTAAATCGACCGTTTGCAAGCACCAAATCTTCAACTTTCTAGACGTGAGTTTCATCGGTTGAGGTTGGTGGTCACCCAGAAGCTCTTCCTCTTCAACGTTCTCTGCCTTCTTTGAACTGTTTATATCACTTGTAAATATTTCTTACCGATTTAGGAATGCTCACAGAATGCCTTCTGTAACGTTCTATACGTTTCCGCAAATAAAATTTAATGCAAGTTCTTTGTAATTAATTGTAGCATTTGACATCGACGTCCTTGATATTGACGTGAAATTTCACACAGGTGTCAAGGACAGTGCCAGCAACCTAAAAAGAGAGAAAAAAAATTAAAATTCCATAAGCCCAGGAATTTTATATTGAAAAATTGGTCATACTTTTTGGACAGAGTAGTATATGTAATGCTTAATGATTTAATAATTTCATTTAATTTTGTTTATTTCAATTTTATTATAAGCATTATTCAAACAGGAAGCTGAATTATTTAATTAGTATTAAAATTCGCAGTTTATAAATTTCATCAGGGAAATGTTATATAAAGAAAAAAAACACAGAAAGGGGGGAAAACACAAGACAAACAGGGAAGGAAACAAGGGGAGGGGGTTGAGCGTGAAACTTTAAAATTGATTTAAGATCAGAATTTCATATAGATGTATATTAGATACACAAAAAGGTTAAATGGCACAAACTTCAAAGGAATAAATAAATATACGTGTTCATAAAAAGCAGAATGAGAAACAAGTAGTTCAAGAAACAAAAAGCCTAAGAATATATTCTGAGCGAAAATTCTTCCCTGACACAGTTTATGTGGCATTGACTAAATACCCTGCATAAGTCTAAAGAGTATGACAATTACTGCTGATGACTTTTAAAAATACCAAAAATGTGTAGTTATTTAATACCGAGCACGATTATTTAATGCCAAGTTATTTGATACAAGGCATGGTTATTTAATACCAAACACAATTATTTAATACCGAGTACGATTATTTAATAGCAAAAGCACGATTATTTAATACCAAATACGATTATTTCATACCAAGTCTATTGTACTTGCATTTTTTTTTTCATTGAAAAGAATTATTTAAAAATTTCTGAAATCGAAGGTATAATTTTGTTTGGGCACAAAATAGAGATTTTTTCTCAATAATTTTTCAATATTCTAATAAAAAAAAATTTTTTTAGTTATCATCTTAATACCTCTGACTAAGTTTTTTGGGCTAAAATTTCGCGTTTTATATTTGAATCTTTTATTATTCTCAGTTTCAAAAACTATATTTGGGCTGAAAAAGCAGTTGAATAATAGCACATTTTCTTTTAGAAGAAACAAAAATAGAAAGAAACATTTCTTGATACTTATTCCTGGACTACAGCTGTTCAAACACTTTTATTGTGACATATTTATTGATAGCAGATGGAATCTTTATTTTTTTAAACGAAACATTTATTGGATGTTTTATTTTTACTTAAAAGTGTTTAACCATATGAGCTAACTAACCCCTCGGTACTAAAATTGAATTCTGGCACCTGAATGGCCAAGTAGTAGCGCTCTGGCGCTCGGTGTCACAGGTTTCGGGTTCGAGCCCAGGTGGTGCCATAGATGCTTGTAGTGGTTCGAATCCCTTTAAATGTAGATCTCGGTCTCATATGACTATAGAGCATCATGGAGCCCAATCAAACCACTTACACATCATTCCCAAACTATAGAGGCAACCGAATCTGGTGA
>BPLR01004524.1:0-28131 GCA_021605095.1 Caerostris extrusa | reverse complement strand
GTTACGTATTGCTCATTAAACTACAATCAATTCTGGTAATTCATAGTATTCTCAAGTGTGAAAAGCTAAATAATATAATTTCTATATGACAATCATTTGACAGCTAGGTCTTTGGCATTTTCATGTGATTTTTACCATATATTTTTTTCCTATGTTTCCTAAGTAAGTATGTTATTACAAAGGGTAATGTTCATTAAATAAAAGCCCTCTAAGGCATGAAAGATATTACATATTTAAAAATTCAGCAACATTAATTCCGCAGAAGTAGGCTACTTCCCCATAGGGAAATGCTGAGACCTTTTCAACAGTTTTATTATGACAATGGGCTTGAATGGCCGAGTGGCTAGCGCCTGACGCTCGGTACCACAGGTTTCGGTTCGAGTCCCGGCAGCGCCATGGATGTGTGTGTAGTGGTTCGAACCACTTTAAACCGTAGGTCCCGGCTCATTAGGGACGCAGGAGCATTGGTGGGGGCATTGTTAGCCCGCGTCCGTGGCTTATCTTCCCACATGCGCCGCCTGAGTAATGCAAAGTGAGTAACGTCTGTGTAGCTCTTGCTTTAAGGCCTCCAAGGCGTCCATGTTCATGTTTGCCAGTTGCATTGGAAAAAAATATGGCAATGACTTCCGTACGTGTAGATATTGTGGGATGTGGATTTTATTGAGGATTACACTTCAGCATTTTAATCCCTTTTGCCTGCAATATAATATCTATCCATTGTCGTCCATCTTTCTGGACGGTAAGGCAGACTCATATATAAACCCATATTTTTATAAAGTTATATCTGTTGTTAAGAAAGTTTTCTTCTTATCTATGAAATGGCCCTTAGTCTATTCAAATTGTTTGCTACACTTATATCCACTTTACATCGTTTATCCACAAAGCTTACGTAGAACCTTCTACAATGTTGTCAAGATGATTTCTTCAATTAAATTACACGCGCTAACTCATCGAACGTACAAAATGCCTCCAAATAGGTGTTAAGTTATTAAATACTTATCTTCCTTTATTGCAATCTTGCACTACAAGCTTTTGAGTTTTTTCCATGTCACCTGTTGCTTCTAATATTTTCAAAATAAATAATCTTTTCATCAACCACAGCACTGGATTGCAATAAGCCCTATTCTACAATTTCACATCTGTTTCTTTAAAATTTCAAAGTTGCTGAAGTTTTACACTCCAATGTATTTAATAATATTTTGTATATTATGTCTTTTAAGACATTCCATCTACATGTGTTTTTAAACAAATAATTAAAGTGTTAATGAGGAATGGTAATAATGTCATTAGAATTTGAAGTATTTCGTCATAAGAAATGGACTAAGAAGTTCCAACTATTATTATTATTATTATTTGGACACTGGATGTAAAAAAAAACTGTTTACTTCTTTTTATAATTTATGAAATAAAAGCTATCTGAGGCTATCAAAAGCTGAGGCCCACTTGTGGAGAACTTAGAATAAACCTTTCTGATATTTCTACTAAAGTCCCAGGGTGGGCTGGTGAATGATGAATAAAAGTGAGGGCAGCTTCAAAATTGAGATCTTGGTTTAAAATTCAACAAGCAACGTTACTGAAATCTCTAATCGAAATTCCGTGTGGCATGTGAAGGTGATAAATTTATATTGGTTTTTGCATTAGGCGCGATGAAGGCGAGAGTAGGATGTTATATTATAGATGTTTTATTTAAATTATAGTGGAACATTGGTTACGCAGGTATCCGTTCATGGAGCCTGCAGCCATTCACCATTTTGCTACTAAGAAATATATATCTGCATTTATAGTGATAAATGACTCTTGGTCAAGTTTTAAGTGTGTTTATTGCAGCGTGTTTTATTAATTGCAATATATCCAACAGTTAATAAATTGATACACATTTCATTTAACAAACACCCTCCTAAACGTGTTAATGGAAAAATTTATTTCACTTTAAGCAAACATCTAACATATCAGTTTCATTAAAGAAGATGAACTCTAGTCACAAAAGGTCAAAGGATTAGTTAACTTTTGTGAAATGTTCAACTAATAAAACACCCTACTAAATATGTGTACTGCTAGTGAAAAAAAATATTGAACTTACTTTAAATTAATTATCTAAGATATTGGTTTCATAAAAGAAAAGGCTTTGGCAATAGTTTTTTGCAAATTGAAAGGATAGTTTGACGGACAGTCAATATTGACGGAATACTGTGGCATAACCATCTTATTAATTTATTCAAATAAAAAATAACAATGAATTCATAACTCTTTTGTTTCAAAACTTACAGAATAGCAATAAATGTTCAGAACAACAAGGAAATGGCCTATTGAAATATAAAAAGTACTATATTCTAAAAGAATTAGTTAAATATAAAAGAAATAAAAACATGTAAAACATGTTTATCACTTAAAAATGATTTCATAATTGAATTTTAATGAAATATTATTAAACATGAATTTTATCAACATAAAATAATTTAGAGTATTAAAAATTAAATTTATAAATACATACACCTTAAAATTTAAATTCTTATACTAGAAGAAATATGTCAGTGTAATAAATATCGAATATAATTTTTAATTACCAAATTTTTATAACGAAATTTTTCTGTGATTATGATTACAAGTATTCCAAAATATCTATACTAATTTATCTAGCCATTATTAATAATTATTACAGTATCATTATATATAATTATAACTACCATAACAAGAACAAAGAATCAGAATCAAAACATATATCTTGTAAATAAATTTATGGTTTACTTTTTATTATTATTTTTAAAAGTACAGAATCTCATATTAGTGCAACATATTTTTAAACCAATATTTTTTTCCAAAATATTTTTAATATATTAGTACAGCACCTAATATATACAAAAATTTCGTTAATCACCTCAATAAAATTATTTTGTTTTCTATATTATCTAATAACTTTTCTTATACATTTCTCTGAAATAATTTTGGAAAAAAAAAATTCACACCACAAACGAAAATTGACATCTTTTTTATTCCTCAACTACGTCAAAAAGCCTTTCAATTTACCTGGATATTCAAGTATAATGCTTTAGTCGGAAGAAAGACTTAGTAGTGAGAAAAGCATGATTAGTAAGAAAAAGACTTCCCAGGAAGAGTATGCTTATTTGGAAGAAAATGACACATAATTTTTTTTGTTCTTCATTTTGTCAAGCAAAAGAAGACTATTGATTAAGCTATTCTTAAAACAATTTTGTTCGTTAAAGTGTCCAAAGATGACAAGAAATCCATCCTTTATTTAAAATCTCATGTATCAAAAAAATTTCTCCAGTCGAACAAGAATAAAAAATGCTTACAAGATAATATGTCAGTTTCTTTTTTTATATTTTTATTAAAATGACTATTCATTTTCTGCATAAAAGTAAATAATTATAAAATGCAAATTCAGATCAATAATGCTTTTATTCAGATCAAAGTAGACTATTAAATAAAAACAGATGTTGAACATAAAATCCATTTACTGTGTTTTTATCTTTCACATAGATATTTTTTTTTTTATTTAATGCATCGTATTCGATAAAAAAAAAAACGTTCAAGATGAGTTTGTATAAGTATCCTTATTGCTATTTATTTTCTGAGTATTTGTAAAAGAGAAAAAATAAGTTGGCAGTAGTTCTAAAAAAGTTTCTACTTCAAACTTGGTGTTTAGACCAATTAGATCTGAAATATAAAAAGCCAAGTTGTATGCGTTTTCATATATCGAACAAATTTTGTTGTGGGTTTCATATATGTACTTTTTAATAAAGTTTTGAAAAAGAACTTTTTAAAACCAATTTTAATCAATATATTTAGCAATTCACAAGCGATTATTATTTTATAATAAATATTTAGTTAGCAGAAATTCTTTAAATTGGGTATTATTAAATAAAATATACATTGATTTGCAATGTTATAATCATATTTTACGAAGTTTAAAGGATGTCCATAAATTGTTTAACCTATTTTCATATCATGGGAAAAACAATCCCAGAAATGTTATGACAAAAATGTGTTCAGTTCTCTAAGTTAAAAAAACTTGTTCAACCTATTTTCAAAAATATAAATTGTTCAACCTGTTTTCATATCATAGGCAAAAAAAAATCCAATAAATAACATAACAAAAATGTGTTCAGTTCTATAAGTTAAAAAAATTCTACGTTATTTCTTTATAACTAATACAAACTGCTCAATTTTGTATGAATTAATGTTTTCCTTTTATTTCGGGTATTTAGTGTAACTTTTAGATTCATAGTATAAAAGTAATTTAATAAAAGCAAAATATTAATAACTAAAATAGAAAAAAAAGTGTTTTCGTATGATATAAAAATATGTTGAAGGGAAATTCTTAGTATCGTTTAGTATTTTAATTATAAATAAAGAACTTAATTTCCTATCCTTTAATAGAAATCATTATTGTTCTTTAAATTTTTAATATAACATATTTTTCAAACATCTGCTTCTAATGTTGGAATCCAGCAAATCTTGCATCAAACGACATTGATTTCAAATAAAACAGCAAAGTCTTAAAGGCGAGACATTTTAAATTGCTTACTATATTGTTTCTAAAAGCAGCATTTATTACTTTTGTATCGTAAAAGAAAAACTGCCTTTGAATCCAAAGAGGTAGAATGAAAGTAAATGAAAACTTCATAACTTCAAGTGTTCTAGAACGTTAAAATGCAAAAGCAACATCTTCCTCACCATTCGTTTCTTTTCAAATAATAATATAAGAGATCGTCCTTCAAAGCAATCTTGCAAGCGGAAAATACAAAGAATAAGCTCCGGATTCTCTTTCGCAGTAACCATGACAACTAAGAATCGTCTCTTGGGACATCTTTCAGTAATGACTCTTTTCAAAAATCAAAGATTTTAATTGTGGGGGATTTATGCATATCCTGAGGTGAAGATATAGGGGTATTTTTAGTTTCAGGAAAAAGACAATAAAATATTTTAAATAGCCATCAAAGAAGCAATGGGTTTTTAAAAATGATGGGTTTCTTACATCAGGCTAAGTTTGTTTTATTACTTGAAACAAATTTTATTGTCGATAAAAACACTTGCAACTTTCTTTTTTTTCAATTTTTTACTATTTCAAATATAAGGGTATTATTTTGGTTCCTAGTTGCCATTGGTTGAATAATATTTTATATAATAATAATTATTTATATAATGAGATAGCATTATTTGTAATTGTTGATTTTCATTTCTTGTGAGAAAGTTGGACTTATATTATATTCATTTAAATATAGTTTAAATAAATACATTGACACTTAATTGCGTAATATTTTTTTATAATATAAACTTTTCGTGGAAATAATTAATTAAGTTATATTCTTTATTTTAATCTTAAAAATAAAATTGTAAAAAAAGATTCATAATTGTTTTTCAATTTTTCAAATTTAGTTTCATGTATGTATTAAAAAATCAATGAAAAATAAAATTCACACTAATACACATTTTCAAAATAAATAGAATTTATATAAATATACAAATATACAATTAACAAAACTACATGTATATTAATGTCCAATGCAGAATGAAGAGTTTCTACAAGTGAAGATTTTATATTCATCTGTGTATATGATATTTTTTGCACAAAAATATCAAATACACAAAAAGATGTTAAGTAATTTGTAAGGAGATCAAGTGTATTTTAAACGTTGAAAAGATATATTTTAAACTAATTTTAAATCTTATAATTACATTCAAACTATTGTGAATTGTTTTGAGAATATATTTCCTGCCAAAAGTAACGCTAATTGCATATATCTATGGGTTTTTGAATTAATTGAATTTTTTAAAGAACTGATTAAAATCAAAAAGGAAAATAAAAAATAATTCTATAGATTGTATAAATTGTTATATGTAGAATTTTGAAAGAAAATAATATGTTAATTAAAATATTATTATAACAAGTTACTTAAATAATATTATTTTTCTTTTTTGATTGTCTCACGTATTTGCCGCTTAAATGTAGTTAGCAGACGTAAAAACATTTTTATTTGTGTGAAAGTTTCAAAGCAGTACGACTTACATAGATTTAATCTATTTAATACTGATTAGCAATTTTTTAATGAAATTTTTAAAAATTCATTTATATTTATTGTTTAATTTTTATATTCATATAATAAATATTAAATTTAATTTTAAGTCAATGAAAATAAAGATAATATTTTTTTCCCTCAAAATTCAAGAATCCCTATAAAATTAAGAACATATAATCTAAAAGTTTTTTTTTTTTAACTCATCTGTAGTTAAATAATTGATTATTTAATTCATTTTCTTATTTTGTAAATTAAACATAATTCTTAAACATCAGTAGTTTCTACTTACAACCAAACTTTCTATTTGTAACGTTTAATGCGTTTTCTACGAAAAGAACATGATGTAAGAAACCATTTCCATAAATAAAAGAATCAATGATTTGTCCACCATTTGAAATGTTCAAGTCATTATGGACGCAAGTTATAACTGCAAGGCCATAAATGTACTTTTTTAAAAAATGAAATAGTTATGTTTTATTGATTTGTGTCTAACTTAGGTCGAAATGTTATTGATTTCCCATAAACGAAATAGGCTTTATCATCATTTTTTTTCTTTTGTGATTGCCTCACGCATATTTGCCGTTTAAATGTAGTTAGTCGAAGAAAAAAATATTTTTATTTTTGTGAGTTTCAAAACAAGTACAACTTATACAGATTTAATACTGATTAGTAATTTACTTTGTAATGAATGTTTTTAAAATATGTAACATTTTTAAAACAATTTTGTTAAGTTATTTTCATTATTATATCTACTTTTGCCTGTATTTAAAAAAAAAAAAAAAACACCAGCTACCTGAGTAAGATAAAAGTGTTTTAAAGCAGTTGTTTAAGGCATCTGCCATCTACAAGAAAAAAGATTTAGTAATACAAGACTGGTTCTGACAGCATCAATAGGGTCATTGTTTACTTATTAATTTTCTAGTCTTAATTTTTCTTCTTTAAGATTTAAAATACTTTTTATCGCACACTCTATATATATTCTGAAACATATTTTTGAAAATATTATAGAATTTCAGAGAATTTTTATTCAAGTGACATTTTAATTTTTTTATACTAATCTTATTTAAAAATTGACATTAAGTATGTAATATAATGCATATTTAATTATGTAAAAATTTTAAATACATCATTAAATCATTTAAGTATATAGTAATACATCATTAAATATGTAGCATTTTCTTTACAGTATTATTAAAGCATAAAAGTGAATATAATTAATAAAGCAATCATTAATATAATAATTATTATATCCTTATCCAAAGATAAGTAACAATAAAAAAATTAAAATTATTATTTTCATGCTGTTATTGGGATGCATCGTTAAATATTTTTAATTATGTTCAGTTTCTTAATTATCAGAATTAATATTAATACATTGCAGGTATTTATTTCTTGATAAGTTATCCACATATTTTTTTTATAAATTTAGAATGTCTATATACAGAAAAATTTTTTAAAATATACACTCATTTTGAAATAGAACTTCTGATACCATTCTGAAATTTTGGTGTAAAAGGTAATTTCTGAATTTCTTGAAAGTTTATGAAGATACATCTTTTTAAAAGGTAAAATTGTATTCATTCAAAAAAACGTTCTTTTATATCTGTAAATTCTGTTGAGACATACATCACAAGAAACCATTTAAAATGATGCACTTTGATTCCTTTTATCTCTTTAGCTTAATTAGAGTAGCCATGACATTTGGAATCAGTGCCGGTCGCGTGATTTTGAGGTATATTTATAAATTGGAGAACTGTATTTCTAAAACTGTTATGTATATTTAAATAAAAATTTCATTCTTTGTTATTCTATAATACCTCTATATCAAATTTGTTTAAAATCTGATACGTTGAAGTTAAAATCGTGTGTTGATTTGCACTGGAATGAACTTTCAATATTTAATTCCTCTTTTATTGTAAACATCTATGATTACCACAATAAAAATTGCATACTCTTATTGGGTACCATTTAGGACAAATATTATGTGATATTATGGATTACGTGATTATCACGAGATCCTATACAACAGGAAAGAAAATTATGATAACCCTCATGATTGTTCAGTAACCAAATTTTTCTGATTTTATTGTTGGTGTTTTTTTTTTTTTTTTTTTTCATTGGAGTTATTTGTTTAATGTTTAAATTTCCAATTCACAAAAACAAGTTGTTACAGATATAATTAAAGTGTTTGTCATATTCTTCATTGTGATGGTTGTTATTTGAAGCATTAAAACATAACTGCTTATATTTAAATTTAAATTTAAATAGATGGTCTACAGTTAAATATCTGTTGCCCACAAATTGCCAACAGATTTTTCCAGCACTGCCAATCGTTGCCTGCCTTTTTCTGGTCCAATCAATCCCCTCTGAATGTTATCAATCCGATAGCTACTGGTCTGCCAAGAACATTCCAAGATGGCGTAGGAGCAATAGTTAGTTGAAACTTACATATTTCTTTCAGTTTCTATTGCTAGATGTTGTCATCACATATAAATCCCACTTTGGTTTCAACACTGAGCAGTAGTCTCTCTAATTTTCCTCGAAAACCACATGTGTCAATTTGTTTATAAATAATAGATATACACATGCAAAATAACACATATGCACATTATTAAAAATTAAAATATTTTTACATTTATAAAAAACTGATACTTAAAAATTACTTCACAAAGCATTAAAATATCTTATCCATTAAAAAAGGATTTGTAGCCTAAAATTAAATGCAAATAAAAGAATAAACAATTATTTCCCTTTTATTGAATGATTTTGATTTTTTTCAAAAAAAAATTTATGTCTAGTTATCAAATTAATTCTGACCATTTCGGAATATTGATTAAGCAATTTCCCAATTTTAAATGAACAATGTTTACTTATCAAATTACTTAAATCAAAAGTAATCTTAAAATGCATAAATATTAAAAGAAATGAATATAGAAAAATATCAAATATTTATAAAATATCCAAATTTCTATCAACAAAGAATAAATCTTTATATTCAGAAGTCATATTTTATCGTTTCAAACGTATTTGTTTGACACCCATATTTGCATATCGCGTCTTTTACCATATAGTGAAAAACTCATGATCGGTCTGAAACTTCTTCTGAAAGCATTACCAATTGCTTTCATTTTCATGACCTTAACTACATATTTTGCATATGCTTCCCTTTGAACGAGTTCCTCAAATATTTTCAAACTGGAACAAGTTTTATCCGCTATACTGAACTCAAAATTACATCGACTGAAAACTCAGTTTCTCTGGATCGTCGTTTGAGACGATGATCATATTTTTCTATCGATCTCTTTCAGCATTCTTTTTTTTGGGTTTCACTGCATTTATCAAAAGCTTTCTTGGTTGTGGAAGGTGATCTGTCCCAGATTCTCCAACTCCGCTCACTCAAAATAAGATCGATCCACTTCTTCTATTTAATATATTTATTTCTTCCTTTATATCTCTTCCACCGGAGCAGTAATGCATTTAGATTCGTATTCTCCAAGTCGGCTTCCTAAAGGTTTCCAATTCGTCTATCGTATCCCTTTCCACCAGATTAAATACCATATCTTCTGAATTTTGTTCCACTAAACTTGATTCTTCTTTCCTTTTTCAAGTATTTTTCCCTTTCTTCAATAACTGTACAGCATCGTGAGTTATCAAAGTATCTTCATGCAATCCCTCCGCTATAGCGGCAAGTGTCTGGACAAAAAGCCCAAATTCTTCCTGTCCGTCTCCCTGTAAAGTGGTATATTAGAAGCTTTTTGCTTCCTCGGAAAGTCCGATAGCAATTCTTAAAATATTTTTACCACTTTATTGTAATAAACCTACCGGTTACCACCGACTTTCGCAGGATTGTAGTCTCCGCGCCACTATCGAGGATACATTGAAACTTATGGCTTCCCACTCCTAAATAATCCAACGGAGTTTACTATTTCTTTCACCTACAGGAATTTTCCCATCAATCCTAGCATTATTCATTTTAGTCCTGATCTCATTCAGACATTACTTCCCAGAAACATTCCCCTCTGTTTTATTAACGTATTAACGTATTCCCTTATGGATAAACTTCATACAGCTTTAATTCTTATTCAAACAATTTCAATTGAATGAACACAATCAATTGATTTTCCATCCGGTGATATTCTAGTTTTTTTAATTTTAGTCTAACATTTTCAATAGTTACAAACTGTTTAGCAAAGACTTCCTGAAATTCTCAAGATTTTGTAATGAGTTTTTTTAATCGGTTATCTCTGAATTCATGCATTCATGTGACTCATGTATTCTGTGAAGTTCAGTGAATTGTTAACTGCTACCCCACTTAGGGATATACTTTGCACCCCAGTGGATATAGGATTGCTATCATCCGGAAGGGGGATATTGGGCCAGAAGGAAGCGTCGGAGAAAAGCAAACGAGGACAGACCTTGCTAGGAAAAAGTTGGCCATGTGTCGACAGCAGATTTTTGGTTGTAGATAATCCGTTTAACTGTAAATATTTAAGTATTAATTAAATTCCTTATAAATATGGATAACCGTAGCTATGTTTCCTTTAATAGGCGAACAATATAGTGTCATTAATTATATGACAGATTCCTTAAGCCGAGATTAACAAGGACAGGAACTTAAACGAAAGAACAATGAACTGTCTAGATACCATGACACATATTAATTCTCTTTTACTATGAACATCAGTTTGGCTGTGGCAATACTTTTTTTTGCTTATAATACTTCATACACAGATAATTATATAGGATCCTGTATTACTAAAATTGATCGAAATTTCAAAAGTCATAATATAATGTATATCATGTTTTTCTGCAATCTTAAAATTAATTATTTCCTATTTTTCATATTCAATAGCTACACAGCATCATACGCAATTCAAAAAAATTATTTTAGTTGGAAAATTTAATATTCTATTTTATGACAATAAATGATATTTTAAAAGAAACGTACGCTTTTACACTAAATAAACTGATTTCTAAATCACGAATTTTGCTGTATTATTTAGAATAAGAGTAACGTAAGAAATTTTAATGGCAAAAAAAAAAAACCCCACTAGAATTAAAAGGGAAAAAAAGGATTATCAGCAAATTTGTAGCATTAACAACTATACCATGTAGCTTTTCAGCTTCTTTTTTAGTAGTATAAAATCATTTCAAATTCTTTATTCATCTTGATTTTCTCGAATATTATTATGGTAGGCCCTATTATTTTAGCCAGTTAACATCCCAATCACAACTTTGTATGATATAAATTTCAATCAAATCGGTTGATACACAATTTGTGACCTTTCCTTGTAATATGGATCCGTCAGATACTTGAATTCGAATGATGTCACAGTAGTTCTTCATTTTTTAATTGAAGCCTGTTGTACAACTGTGAATCGTCACAGCATTTGCTATGTTGCCACTGGGATTTATTACAATGATTCCCTGTCTTACTAATAGCTGCAGTTGTAACACTTTTTTTCCCATCTCTATGGCTTATTGGCTCTATGGCTCGCATTATGCCATAATATTATATTGTTTAAATACCAGAGATGACAAGTTTTTATCTTACTTGAATTACATTTAAGAACTAACTGTACGTGCTAAGCTTAATAAAAGTGCACTCTCTGAGACTTTATTTGAAATATATAAATTTGGCAATATTATATACAGAGTAATCGTAGTAATCAATTTCGTAAAATAATTTTTCGATCGTAAATTTTTCATAAAATTTTGTATCAATTTTAGAATCCCTTACTCATTCTCTTCAATAAATTAATTTTGAAAAAATAATTACTTAGAATAAAAAGTTTTAAGTAAATTTATAATACGTACACAATACATATAAATAAAATAAATGCTGCATTATTTTTATTTTCTAAAAAATATAAGCACATAAAAATTTAAGAAAATTTTCTTATTGGGCAGCGGGATAAACAGCCCCGGGATAAATTACGATACCTTTGGTGACAGTGGATTGATCTCCCTAGACAGAAAAATTCAATTGAAAGAATGGAGAATAAAAGATCAGAAAGAAATCCAATCTTTCTAGGAAGACTACAGCGCTCGTCTCATTGGACAAAAATTAGACTTGACATATTCAGTGATTGGTTTAACACTTTCTCGCTTTCTGCAATTGGTGGAAAGCAGACAAGTCTGTATTGTTCCTTAATCACATTAGCTCATCTGGTAGAGCAAATAAATCTTTAAAGTACAGTAACATTAAGAACGTAAAGAAGTCTTTTTCTTGCTAACTATTTTACTTTGGGGCAACGATCTGGTTTGTTATTATTATTGTTATTTGGTACTTTATTTACTTGAAATAATTAATTTGTCAAACATTAAATCCTTCAACAATACTTAATTTGTAAATATAGTAAATATAATTATAAGATCGTCCTCAAGTATTAATAAGCTTATTCAACTGAATTGATTATTTAAAAAGTTTACTAAATGCTCATATTATTTAATTAAATTTTGATTATTTTTTTTTTTTTGACAAATTTTTGAAATTATTGATCATGCATGAGTAAATAACATATCAACTGATTTATACTAATATGTTATTGAATACACAATTATTGGACCTTTTCTAAAAATTCACATATGTACGAAAATATGGTAAGAAATTTGAATGCTGATATATTAAGTTATTTTAAATGTAAAAATGTTTTGGGATTCAAATTTTTATTTTCTGTAATATGACTGATGATGAGTATTTTTCCTCACACAGAAATTTCTATGTAAAGAAAATGTTATTCAAAAGTTTTCGACGAAAATATTCTTTATGTTAAGAAAATACTTAGGTGTATCTATGGTGTATGTTTTTCTTTCTAATTTATTCGAAATAAGCCATATTCGCCTTAAAGCATTTCCTTTCTAATTGTTTATTTTCAATAATTCAGGAACTATTAATCAATTTGTAATAATAATGGAGCTAATATATGCATATAAATTTTCTGAATAAAAGTATTTTTCCAATATGGTGTAATTAATGTTCGATTTAGTAAAAGTTCATGCTGAAAAATACTTATCACAATTTATTACTTCAATTTCTGCTAAATTAGAATTTTTGAGTGCTAATCAAATTTTGAATAAATTTTAGATTAATGCTGTTTTTATATCAGAACTAATTCAATTATTAAATAAAGATTCTATATAAGTTTAAGTAATAATTTTTGCAAAGAAAAGAAAAACGTCTAACAATTATATTTCTTATTACAACAAAAATAATCATAAATCTGTTTTTCTTCATTGCATATATACACTGAAGTGACAAAAGTCATGGGATACCTCTTAATATCGTGTCGGCCCTCCTTTCGCCCGGCGAAGTGCAGCAATTCGACGTGGCATGGACTCAACAAGTCGTTGGAAGTCTTCTGCAGGAATATTGAGCCATGCTGTCTCGATAGACGTCCATAATTGTGAAAGCGTTGATGGTGCAGGATTTTGGGCACGAACAGACCTCGATGATGTCCCATAAATTCTCGATGGGATTCATGTCGGGCGATCTAGGTGGCCAGATCATTCGTTGGAATTGTCCAGAATGTTCTTCAAACCAATCGCGAACTGTTGTGGCCCGGTGACATGGCGCATTATCATCCATAAAAATCCCATCGTTGTTTGGGTACATGAAGTCCATGAATGGCTGCAAGTGATCTCAATTAGCTGAACATAAGCATTTCCAGTCAATGTTCGGTCCAGTCGCACCAGAGGACCAAATCCATGCCATGAAAAACAGCCCACACCATTACGGAGCCACCACCAGCTTGAACAGTGCCTTGCTGACAGTTTGGGTCCATGGCTTCGTGGGGTCTGCGCCCCACTCGAACCCTACCATCAGCTCTTACCAACTGAAATCGTGACTCATCGGACCAGGCCACGGTTTTCCATTCATCTAGGGACCAACCGATATGCTCACGTGCCCGCGAGAGTCGCTGCAAGCGATGTCGTTCTGTCAGTAAAGGCACTCGAGTAGGTCTTCTGCTGGAATAGCCCAAGAAAGCCAAATTTCACCGCACAGTTCTAACAGACAAGTCCCTTGAACGTCCCACATTGATTTCTGAGGTTATTTGACGCAGTGTTGCTTGTCTGTTAGAATTTACGACTCTTTGCAGACGTCGCCGGTCTCGGTAGTTAAGTGCAGGCGGTCGACCACTGCGCTGTCTTTCGGGGGATGTTATGCCTGAAATTTCATACTCTCGGCACACTCTTGACACAGTGGATCTGGGAATGTTGAATTCCCTAACGATTTCCGAAATGGCATGACCCATGCGTCTAGCTCCAACTAACATTCCGCGTTCAAAGTCTGTTAATTCCCGTCGTGCGGTCATCATCACGTCAAAACCTCTTCACATGAATAACTTGAACAGAAATGAAAGCTCTGCGAAAGCACTGCGCATTTATACCTGTTCTACGCGATGCTACTGCCATCTGAAAATTTGCATATTGCTATCCCATGACTTTTGTCACTTCAGTGTATATATAATATAATTCCAAAAATAAACAAAAATTTAAATTAAACAATAATAATAAATAAATAATGATAAAAATAAGATTAAAAATTAAATAGATATAATATAAATACAATCAAGAAAAATTATGAATGTATTACTTCACTTCATGAAAACTAAAAAATTAAATAAAGCAAACTTTTTCTATCATTATTTGAAATTATTTAAATTCTAAATATTAATTAAAAAATTTTAAGATAAATTAACGACAGTGTTGTTTGTTAAACCTCATTCAATTTACCATTTCCTTATATTCACAAACATTTATTTATTTCAATTTATTCAGCTCTTATTTATTACATTTTATTCTTATTTATTCCAGTTTACATTTATTTATCGAAAAACAAATAAGTACGATTCTATAAAATTTGAATAATTCAAAAACTATTACTTATACTAACATAAACCTTTGCTTTATTCAATACAAAAAAATTGAAATCTCTTGTTTGCTAAATAAATAAAAGCTTTCGTCGAATAAAAATTAGAATAACTAAAAGCCACAAAGTTATCTGTAATCTTACAAAAGGCTTTTGCGGCAATATTGCCTGATGTTAGATGCATCGAAAAATCGTTTTTCATTTCTGTCTTCGCTTATTTAAAACGCCATAATGTTTTTATTTCTCTGTTAACAAAATAATTTTAGGCTGCCTTTCAATGGGTAATCTTTACTGAGAAAAGCATTAAAATAAAACCCGCTTCTTTTTTTTTTCCAAGACCTAGTTTTGGAATCTTGAACATCTGGAACCTTATTTATTGGAAGAACGCCAAATTCCTTGGGGTAAATATGTTTTTCTGCCCAGTTTCTCGGCAAAATGGGAAATTTTCTTCGTTTTTAAGTTTGTGATAAAAACAGTACGTTGAAAATATGAAAAAAAAAAAAAAAACCCACGTTTTCAGCTTAACTTAGAGTTAATTTGCTTTAAAAGCTAAAAACACATGATATAACTTTACTGATATTATTGACATTTTTTATTTTTTAAATAATCAAGCTTTTTAATGCTTTTTTCAATTCCTTCTATTAGCTCGCACTCTCCCTATATATATCTTTTTCAAATTTTCAATCGTTAATAAAATACTTTTTATTCCTCCACTCAAGTTCAAATAAATTTTTTTTGAACTTGCAGAGGGTGGCACCTAATGTTAATACAGTTTTTTCCAATATTAAATCAGTAAATAAATTTAATTAATTAATTTTAGTTTTTTTTTTTTAGATTTAAGTTGCATATAAGATTTAGTTGATTTAGTTGCAGATTTAAGTTGCTACCAATAGATGGCGCCCGATAAACTTAAAAAATGAATGATAATTATTTATAAAGAACTTTCTGCAATATAGTGGAAAAAAATGAAGGGATTGACTAAAAAAATTTTTTTTATATATTACTTGTTCATAAATAATTTTAATATGATGCACATATTTAATATTGTAACCGGGGTTCCACCTACGCAACCATGTTTTCTCCTACTCACTGTGGGAGCGCCCCTTGTGTCGTCGGTAGGCATCGAGACTCTCACCAGAGAGGACGTACGGGGAAATAAGTGCTGCTGTTAATTAGAAGCTCTCATCCCGAGAGCTAGAAGTGAAATTCTTCCAGTAATCTTTAATTGTATATCTTTTGAATGTGTTAGAGGTTGTGTATTAATTATTGTATGTATGTCATGTTTATGTGCTTGTAAATAAAGCTGTGTGTTCTTAAACCTGTGTCTCAAACGGATCACACCCAGATCCAGCTGCACAAACAAATGACGACATCTACTACAATATCCATTTTTCAAATACAAACTCATCTTTATAATGAAGTGATCTGTTAATAATTTAGTTATTTTACAATATGATCTAGAAAACTTCATTTAAAAATAGTTTAATAAATGAAATTTAAAAACAATTTTTTTTATTAATTTTTTAATTCTATTCTACTGTAAATGTAATTATTTTTATTTCCTTCTTTTAAAAATATTTGTAGGCACTTTTTTTTTTATAAGAACTAAGCTAAATTATCTTTTCTTTATAACGAGAACTAGTTATTTATCATAACATAAAAATGATTTTTAAGTTTTCGAAAGATTCAATTCTTTGGTCTCATAAAAATAATAAAATGTTCTCAGAAAATAAAAGAGAAACAAAAAATTATACTTCCTGTTTTCTCATTTACCATCCTCAGTTTCAGATTAAAAAACAATCATTCTATCCAGTTGTAAACTTTTATTTTCGTTAATAAAAGGAGCGCAACAGAAACAGCTAAACCAAATGTATAACAAAATAATATTTTACAACTGGGATGTAATAAAGTTTATTAAAATTTGCAAAAGATTTAAAATTCCTTTTTAAATTACATGAATTTAAATGTTATAATGAAATGTTTTAAGAAGATTTTAATCTTGTTCAAAGAACTTCAACTGAATCAAAAATCGATTTCACTACATCAATAAGGAACTCAAGTAGACAAGAATCGAGTCTTTATCGATTTAGTCGAATCGATTTACGAATTAATTGCTGAATAAATTAAATTTATTTGCACTTAAAATAATCGACCGATTTTAACAAAAGGCTTCGGTATCACTGGGCTGCCAACATGTGCTTTCCACAAATTACTCACAAAAATGAGCCGATAATCCTTGGTATGAAAACATCCTCCTTTTCCTTGAGCCCTTTGGTGCAGCAGTAATTATATAGTATCCTGGTAATACGAAATCTTCTGAATACACTTTTGGAATAAATTTAAAAATGGTGTTTATTAAAGGACTGAATAAAAAACTGAATTAATTTCGTATACTGCTTTATATATATTTAAGGAGACTTATACAGTAAAAAAACGAAAAATTTCGTTAATGAGTCATACGTTCAATTTACGAGAAAATTCAAATATATTTAATTTATAGAACTTATTTTGAGTAAATCGATGGCTTCGAATTATCTTTTAACGATAACTGTATTGCATTTGTGTGTTGTATGGAAGGAAACATTGGAAGCCCACGAAGCAGACTCAGGGTAGATTTGAGTATCGCTTGTATTATCACAATCGCCAAGTTTGTTAGTGTCAGGAAACAGCAATTGCAGTGCACACATGGGTAGTAGTTATGCTCATTGTCATTACGCCACAAGTTCGGTGACTTCATTCGAAAATAACTGAACTATAAATAACTGGCGACTGAATTGTAAGACAGAGTGTACCAGCCCCAAGTTTAATAAACTTCTAAGATGGGTAGAGTATATTTGGAATCCCAGAATCACACTGTAACACAGGGCCAGAAATTATTTCAAGATGCGATAGATGAAGTTGCACTGGTGCGAGAATTCTTAGCATTCTTGCAGATTCTTCAGTTGCCACCTCATTGACTTAGCTTTAGTAAGAAGACTGAGTATAACTAACGTGGTACTAGTGAAAATGCACCTGACTGACTGGGATGCAGTTTGCAATGAAACAGTCTCACAGTGATTGTACACGCAAAAACATTTAACGAGACGTATTCCCAGCCATAACTTCTTTGGACCCATGCACCAATGATTATCTCAGAGATGTTCTTTCTAGCGTATTCTTATAAGTCGTGACTGAACGGTATGAATTCTGGACAATGCAAATAATTTCCTAGTCTGGCACAGGACAATACATGTTCCTGTACTCAAGCTATAGTGCATCATGCTGGGGTGGCCTGCTACAGCTTCAAATGTGTTTTGCATAAAGATAATTGATTTTGTCGTTCATTTTGTTACTGTTGATCATTTTAAATTTGTTGGTGTGCATTGATTAATAAACCTCATATTAGCATATGCGATGTTATTTCATTCATATTGTTTTCTATGTTCACCACCGTCTTTGCAAAGCATCAAGAAAGTATTAATATGCGAATTCAAGTCTTCTAATTGTATTCAGTCACTCCTAAAAGTTTCTAAATATGGCTCTGAAGCATCCTAGATTCGGCGTTAACAAAGAGCCTTTATTACTTAAGTCCACACGCTAAAAATGAGAAACTGATGCATTCTGAGAAGATTTTCACGAGTAACTACCTCGTAATCGCGAGCTTCATTTAATTAAGCTTCTTCGGCAGCTTCAACGGCAACGGCAGCTTCAAATCAAGCTTCCGTTACCTAGAAATAGAAATTTGTTAACACAAATGTAGTAATAAATCACAAAAAACACATTTTTATACTTAAAATTCATTTAGCAATACATATTTTGGATAATGTATTTTATGCAATATTTATCATATTCATAATCTCTCTATTCATAATCCATTATTTTTAGATACCAAAATGCAAGGAAAGTGAAACGAAAGTTATTCCTGTCTTTAAATAATATAATCGAGTTCTGAATCTAAATTCATTTAAAATCGCATTAAAACTTCCGAACAAACTATTGGAAAGATTCTTGGAGTTGCCCCTCCAGGGAAACTCGTTCGGAACTTTAAGAATTTTCAAATAATTTTCTAATAATAGCCTCAAACTCATTGCTATTGATGAAATGAACTTCAACCTTAATTTTCATAGATTAGAATACATCCTTATATTTAAAAGTTTAATTATGTATCAAATTGATCTTTTGTCTCTAATGGAATATAAAGGATAGATAATTAGAAATAAAAAAAACTGTGTCATGTTGTTCTTTTAGTACTGTTGTTTAATTATTCAAATAAATTAAAAATATGTCCACTTTGTTAAAATAAATTTTGTTAATATGATATTATTCTTATGTTTTAAATACCTTGAACTTTGATAAAGACATTCGTCTCTCGAACGCCATATATATATGCAGGATGATTATAATTAAAGTCCAACTTTCAAAATGCTGTAATAAAAGAAGCACTCTTCAAAATTAGCTCAAATTTGAACTGAAGATACTTGAATAAGGGTCAAACGGTATGGCATTAAAAACAGTTACACCAAATTTTCCCATCCAATTAGGTATGACCTTTGCCGTGGTGGATGGGCTTTCCAGTAACAGTGTTGCAACTGTTTAATGACTTGGAAGTCATTTTTTCCGTCAAAAAACCGAAACAATCAAGCTACTGTTGGTTTAATGTGCAACTCATGCCAAAATAATTGTGTCACTGGCAGCCTAATTCACTTTCTTTATGCCGCTTAGAGCGCCATATATTAATACACTTTCGAACTGTTTTGATGCCGTACCGTTTCCCACTTCTTCAAGTATCTTCAGTTCAAATTTGAACTCATTATGACGAATTGTTCTTTTTTTACAGCATTTTGAAAGTGGGACTTTAATTATAATAACCCTGTATATAGCAGATTCAGCTAGGTACATCATGGGAATGCTGTTATATGCACTCACATTAAACACGAGTTGTCCAAGCCGATATATCATAAACACACTGATAGGCAGCTTCTTTTGCAACTTCTTCTTCTGGACCAATAGATAGGCTTTCAGATTTTATCGTGCCTTTTCCAGACATAGATAGTAATGAGAATTTCTCCTCTAGCATTATTTGTCTGATTTCAGAAATCCAATGCATAATCCACTAGGATGTTTCAGGAGTAGTAATATTAAAATAGCTCTAGTGGCAGCAGTTGAAAAGCAGGTAATTCCAGTAAGCAGAACATCCAAGCTGAGTAATTAGCTGTGGATTGCTTCAGTCATTTGTGTCGTTATTTGCGGTGTATAACAAGATTCTTAATAGATTTTTAAAATAAACATCAATAAAAGGTACAATAAAAGGTTTAAAAGGAATGAAGTAGCATAACAGAATTTTCATGCTTTTAAGGACTAAAATTTTAGTCCCGCCATTGTTAATAAAATAATTAAATTAGACATTTAAAATCTTTCAAATACAAGCGTAAAAAAATTTTTAAATATTTTAAAACTATTCATTTTTTGTAATTAAATCGAATTTACAAAATAAGTATAAAAAAAAAAAAAATCACATTATATAATCTGAAAATAAACATGACTAAGCTTAAGGAAAAAAAAAAAATCAGCTATGAAATACTTTTTTATTCTAAGAATCCAAGAAGAAAAAATTATGAATTCCTTCTCTGCTTTTCTTCAAACATATACAATTGTATATAATAATAAATTGAATTTAGCAATACTTAGATCTATCTATACATAAAATTTTTTTAAAAAATTAAAATATCTGCTTAAAGTTTACAGTTATATCTGAATAAGTTCCACAAGTGAAAAAAATTTTGACGATAAAATGTTAAACAAAAGATTATAATAAAATTTTAGAATTAACCTCGGCTACAAACTATTTTATTTCCCAATAAAGACTTTACTATCAAATTCGAACGTTAAACCAAAAAATGCAAAAGCTGCCAAAGGTATCAAAAGGCATACTATCCCAAAGTGTTTCAATGAATCGCAATTTTCTCTCTAAACATAGTTCCCTTATTCCAAACAATGCTCTATCTCTTGAAAAACGCCTTTTGCAGAATTCATTAATCACTATTTCGTAGCTGGAGGAGTTTACGATCCGCTAGTGGGTGTTCTTGGCAGCTACGGCTTTCTGTTTTACGGCTCGAATGGTTTTTTTTTTATCTGTACCCCAGTGGCAGCAGTTGCAGAAGCAGGTAATTTCCTAAAGCAGAACCTCCAAGCTGTATAATTAAATGTGGACTGTTTCAACCGTGGATTGCATTTCTGTCGTTATTTGTGGTGTGTAACAAGATTCTTTCCGTTTTATCAGCAACAAGCGGCGAAATTGCTTTCGAATAAAGAACAAAATGCTGGAACTCGCGAAATTACCTTGGAAAGGGGATTTGTTCTTTATTTGGACTCAATTCCGTATTGTTTTATTGGGCAATAATAAATTATTCTCATTCGTATAAGTGATACTTTCTTTGTGGAAACAGATTTCATTTTTTGCTTTTTATAAGATTATTTATAGATTTCATTTATGCATTTGATATATCTACTATTTAAACTTGATTATAATAACAGAGCAAATTAATCTCTGCTTAGAATTTTTAAAAATAAATTTATTTTTTCCTTTAAATAAAGCAATGTAATTTACAATTTTCTTTTTGTTGCCTTTTTCGAAAGTTCTTTTCATCGATAACGTTAAATTGAAATAATTTTATATTTTAAGTTCAAAAGAAATCCTTGTAAACATTTTGCTTTTTTTGAAAAAAAGGATGTTGTTTGTGAAAAGGTTCATTAATAGAAGCTCATTAAAGCTCAATTACCTTGAAGAGGAGATTTGTTCTTTATTTAGACTCAATTTCGTATTGTTTTACTGGGCAATAATAAATTATTCTTATTCGTATAAGTGACACTTTCTTTGTGTAAATGAAATAGATTTCGTTTTTTTGCTTTTTTATAAGATTATTTATAGATTTCATTTATGCATTTGATCTATCTACTATTTAAACTTGACTATAATAATAAAGCAAATTAATCTCTGCTAAGGAATTTTTTTAGATAAGTTTATTTTTTTCTTTTAAATAAAACTAATGCGATTTACAATTTTTTTTGTTGCCTTTTTCGAAAGTTCTTTTCATCGATAATGTTAAATTGAGATAATTTTATATATACTTAAGTCAAAAGAAATCCTTGTTAAACATTTTGCTTTATTTGAAAAGGATGTTGTTTGTGGAAAGGCTCACAAAATTACCTTGGAAAGGGGGATTTATTCTTTATTTAGACTCAATTTCATATTGGGCAATAATAAATTATTCTTATTCGTAGAAGTTACACTTTTTATGTAAATGAAACAGATTTAATTTTTTTTTTTATTAGCTATAAAAAGAAAAAAAATTTTATTCTATTTTATTTTATAAAATATATATAAATTCTATTTATAAATTCTATATATAAATTCTATTTTCTTCTTATAAGCTTTTTATAAGCTATATATGATATATCTAAATGAAACAAAGGGAATTAATCTCTGCTTAGGAAATTTTTTTAATAGTTTTTTTTTTTTTTTCTTATTAGTGAAACCAATGCGATTTACAATTTTTCTTGTTGTTGCTTTTCGAAAGTACTTTTTCATCAATAATGTTAAATTGAGATAATTTTATATGTACTCAAGTCTAAAGAAATCCCTATTAAACATTTTGCTTTATTTGAAAAAGGCTGTCATTTCAATTTACAACTAAAATTGTCGTTACAAAGAGATAAACCAATAAATTTAAAAGTGTTGTTCAAATAATTAGCTCTACAAAAGTAGAAATAAATATTTTTGGAACTTTTATATATTTATTTGAAGATAAACAAAAATGTTATTGCTAATATTTTCTTTAAAAATAAACATGTATGTGGGTTTGTTTTGAATCATAACATATAATCATCCCCTACAATTTAGGGGATTCATAACATATTATCAAAATGCTTAAAGAAATATTATTTTTGATAAATTCACTAATCAGCTTACATTTAAATTCGAATTCCTGAGTATTGGAAAGGAAAACATAAGTTACGTTAAAGCAAATAAAATTACTGGAATCTTCTAAAACAACAAAAATATGCTAGCATTGCTTCAAACTAATTTACCAGAATTCTGCAAAATATAAGCTAATTTATTTTTGCAGTAAAAGTATTTATTCAGGCAGTATAAATATTTATTCCATACAAAGCTAAAATAATAATATTTGAAAAAAATTTCAATTTTCTAATGTTTTATTAAATGATATTTTATCTATTATCTGAATTATTTTTTTCTAATGTTCTTTTAGGGCTCTGAAATACATTTTTTAAATTCCTTTGACATATTTCATGTTTTATTTTTAAAAATTTTTAGATTTACACAATTTTATTTGTTACTTGTGTTGCTTACTTGTCTTGTCTGATTTTATGGAATAAACTTTCAAGTTGTGTGATGCATTTGTCGACTTTAATACATTCTTACACCTGTTTCGTAATGCACTTTGTGAAATTACATTTACCATTCAAATTATAGAATTGCTTAATACGGTTCGGTCATCTTAACGCCTATGTTATGCAGATGTACTTACTCGTTGTACTTACTCGTTGTTGCAGATGTACTTACTCGTTGTACTTACTCGTTGTTGCAGATGTACTTACTCGTTGTACTTACTCGTTGTTGCAGATGTACTTACTCGTTGTACTTACTCGTTGTTGCAGATGTTGTACTTACTCGTTGTTGCAGATGTACTTACTCGTTGTACTTACTCGTTGTACTTACTCGTTGTTGCAGATGTACTTACTCGTAGACGTATGTTATTCACTCGTTTGTACAATTTGATATGTGCGTTACAATCACAAATTTTAAAAACAATTGAGTAACAAAGTGTTTTATATCATCCTAATATCATTTACTTTATTGATGAAATTTATTTTTGTATAATATCACTTAACTGATCTTGAATTTATTAATATAGAATTTTTTTTTTCTGTCTTTTTCAGTCTCTGGACGCTAGGCCGATTGTGATTCCAATTTTATCTTGCGTCCTCTGTTTCCCTGTTCTGGCTTTCGCCGTCATTTGTGCACTGAGGTACAGAGCTATAAGGCTCAGGCAGAAGGACAGACTCAAGAGAGTACAATCTGGGTAAGGCTTAAAAAAATATATATTTTTTAAAAAAATATGTTATAAAAGGAGTTGTCTAAAGACATTAATCTTTGATGTATTAATAAGTTAAGGACTAATAACTACAAAAATAAAAAATATCAAAACACATCCTTTTGTAAAGTTTTGTAATAATTTTTCATTGATAGTGTTCTTGAATGAATAATTAGGGACTATTTATTAGCCAGAATTGTTTTCTATTGATAATATGCACAATTTTATATGGAGTACAAATTGTGACAGCATTTGCCAGAATCCAACTGACTGTTGAATTCTCCCAAAATCTATTAGGTCGATATTAAACTTAATTCGTGCGATTATTATTGCCGGATTTATCAGATTGACAATTACTTTTACATCAAACAAGTGTTAATGGGTTTTGATCATGAGTATGTGTCACTTAATTGAGGTCTAAAAACATATTTATTTTCCTTTTAAACGTATTGACTGTTGCACCAAAAAAAAAAAAAGATAATTTTTGAAAAATGTTACTTGGTAGAAAATTTCAGAATACCAACTAATTCTTGTGGAAGCTTACGGGGAATATGCACCAGCTGAAAGAACTATTCAAAAACAGTGATTTAAATAAGGAAGATCAAAAGACGAAAAATAGGATAAGTTGCTAAAACCTAGAAAAAAGCATTTCAGATAAATATCAAATACGATTGATGTGTTTCGACCGAACACTTAAAGAAAAAGACATGGCAAGGTCATTTTTTTCGACACAACAGTATTCGGTATCATAGGTAAGTCAAAAAGTCGGAAAGGCGAAATAGTCAAAAAAACGAAGTCAAGAACTATTTGGGAATGTCTTTATGAAGAAGCCTACTCCCCTAACCATATTCACCAGATATTGCTCCTACTATTTCATTCGATGAAATCAAATGTAGTCAAAAAATGAAGTCAACAACTATTTGGGAATGCTTTTATAAAGGAGTCCTACTGCCCTCACCATATTCTCTAGATATTGCTTTTTATGATTACTCCCTTCACTGTATTCTATAGATATTGCTCTTTTCTGTTTCGTTCGATGACATATAGCCTATCTATACGACACCTCCATTCTTTTGAAAGAAGTCAAAATTTTCTTGATTTGTGAACAGCCTCAATAGATTATTCGTTCTTTCGACATAAGGAATTCATTTTTTATCGGAGAATTTGAGAAAAGCAGTGACTAGCGAAATTGCATATTACCACTAGAGCACAATAATGCATTGATGTATTAATTAATTTTTATGAACTATCGATAAGAAGATAAAACATTCGTGAGGAGTTTTTAAGAATGAATTTATACATAATAAAAATAAAAATGCGAGGGAAGTCACCATTTCTCAATGTAATAAACTTGCTTCTACAATTCATCAAGGACTATGTGGAATAACTATGTGATTGGCAAAAAGAAGGACTATGTGCTTGGCAAAAGAAGAAAAAAAGTTAAATAGATAATTGTGATCAATTCACTTAGAGCTGGATTTGCTCAGACGAATACGCTAAATGCATTGTTCGAAAAAACAAAATGATAAGTTTGTTTTTGACAGAATGTCTTATTTTGTTTTTTTTTGCAGAGTAGTTTTCCGTGTTTTAGTACACAAATGCGGACAATTTCTTCTGAAAATATTCCCTGACGACAATATTCATCCTCCCATCCAAGAGAGTATATGCATGTTGAAATACTCAAAACATCTTCATATTGGATTGCACATAAATAAATTCATATTTGCATAAGAATAAAAATAATTTAAATAATAATAACTATTGAATGCATTAAAATCATAATAATTTTTATTTATTGAAATAATAAATAATTAATTATTTTCGATAATGAGCATTATTCAAAAACGTAATGCTCTATTTCTGAAAAGTAAAGCAATAAAAATCAAATAGTGAGTTAAAAATTTTTCCTTTATATTAAAATTAACTTTTTATTCAATTACTATCTAAAATTATTCAAAAGGATATTTGTTCATGTTAATTATTTCCTCTTGAACTAATTAGTTTATGCCTTTGATAAAAATAGCGTGTCATTTAATTTTGTCGAAAACTAATTGATTCCTTTTAAGTCATTCAATCATATTCCCCCAAAGGTATTATAAATTAAAAATAAATTAATGATTCCCTTTAAACTCATCATTAACTGGGTGAAATATTTTTGTTTGATAAATGGAGTGCCTGATTTAGGAATGTAGCTAATTTTGTGATTATATGAATAAAAAAAAAATGTTCGTCTTTGTGACCGGTGGGGCTTAATGTTAGTGCAATCTTCTGCACTGGGAAAGCTCAATCTAAGACACACAAGAACACCAATCAAAGATATTCGCATTTATGCTGAGGATGGTCACTAAAGGACCAAATGTACTCCGCTTGGATTTGAAGAGAGAGGGTTCTGATTTAAATGCTATTCTGGTACTAACTATACTATGCCATTCCTGAATGATGCTAACCATACAAATGCTATTCATACATTGTGCTAATGGTGCTAATCATATGGTTCTAAAATGGTGCTAACTGATATTAACAATACAAATGGTAAATTCTTAATGGTGTTAACTATATAGTTCTAAAATGGTGCTAACTGATGTTAACCATACAAATGGTAAATTCTTAATGGTGCTAACCATATAAATGGTATTCCTGAGTATCCTTGTTTTTAACACTTGAGGTGATGTTCCAACTTTAAATTACTAAATAAAATATACTTTATGGGACAAAACATGTGTGTACTGAAATCATTATGCACAAATTAAGATTGAAAATGCATGTTTAAGGGAAATTCCTCAGAAATGATCGCATGAAATTTCAAAAAGCAGACTCTTTTCATTTTCAAATTCAACAAATGTTTTTTTCATTTCAAATTTAATAAATGTTTATTTCATTAGTTTAATTATCTTAATATTAATTTTTATTCTGCCACAAGTTATAAAACAGTTAGAAATTTGAAGATAATATCACATCAATTTAATACACTATTTGTAATTTAAGAAGATATTACCAAAAAGTCAATTAGTGGCAACAATTATTTCCATTAAGTCCCTTCCATTTCCTGTGCTTCATCTTAATCTAATGGATACTAAATAGAAGTCATTTCTGCAAAGAAACTAAAATGCTGAAATGATTGCTTCGGTATAGAAAGTGCAGTGGAATGCAATTTCTAAGCGAAACCAGGCAACCCTATAACCATCGAGCAAACCCTTTCTAGTCTCCCTACGCAAGCAATTTGGTAGACTGTAAGTATCAGAAATATTTTCGCCCGAAGACGTGATACAATCGAAATTCTATATCTCGTAGCAACAATGGAAGTAAACAAGAGGAAGACAGTAGTGACTTGGATTTCTTTTGTTTTTTTTATTTCAAACGCTTTATCTGTACCGAATTCAGCAAATTTCATATGTTAAAATGTTGTATTGGAGGAGACACAATCAATAGTTGGCTTAGATTCAACAATGTTTAGAAATTACAACTTACAGCAAAATATATTTAACTTATAATAAGAAAGCAGGTTTTTGCGGATTATGGACTTTTGAGAGCAACATGTGAGCGCCACCTTTTTCAAGGAGGGCTCATTTGGAAGCTTCCCAAATCGCACACCAGTATCAGGGAGAGATGGCTTTTCAAGAAAATGGCACAATCTAGCTCTTTGTATATCATGTTTTATTACAGGATTTAAACAGGCCCAAGCTCATTTGTAAAGGTTTAATTTCCACGATTGAAGCTCTTTAATAGGCCTACAAGCCTCTTCTTATTTTATTCTTTTGATTTACTTGGGCTATAAAGTGGTAAATTCAAAAAAGCAATCAGGTGAAGCCAGGGGTTCTTGCATGTTTCGGGGCAAATTTCAAGGAAAAGCCAGATTCTTCAAACACTCAGAAATTTCCATAAGTATCATTTTCCCCAGCTCTACAGGTGATAAACTCTGTATTTAAAAAATTTCAAAATAGGATTCTTTTTAAATAAAATTCTAAGAAGCTATCCATTTTCCCAACTCACTTTGTTTGGCAAAAAATTCTATTTAAAAAATTTCAAACCAGGGACCCCTAGCACACCATCAGGCCTACAGCTATCATTTTCCTTTTCCTGTACAGTAAGCTGTTAAAAATTTTCAAATGGTTCACTCAATACGTAA